>JAASFN010000245.1:0-28232 GCA_023333795.1 Globisporangium rhizosaccharum | reverse complement strand
GGGCGCCTGATGTGTACACTCGTGCTTGAGCGCATGAGCTCCAGTCTCGACAGCGACTGGCCGACCACTCGTGACGATCGTATCTTTCGTAGAAGGAAGCTACTCACTCTTCTGGGACGAACACGACCGAAGTCGAAGATGACATCTCCGAGCTGCTGGCAGTGTGTGTGATGGGCGGTGCACATACCACCAGCACTACCACCAAGCACGCAGACACTCTCTTGACTCTGCTCTCTTGGTTGTGCACGTGTGCATCAAACGATCGACAAGCGAGTGCGCATGCGTTGTGCATGTCCAAAAGTCAAAGACGCTGGACGATCTGTCGTCGTCGTGCTGTGATGGAGGTTGCTCCATTTGCCAGCAGCTCCAATACTCTGTGTGTGTGGCGAAGCACGACACGAGTGTGTTGTCACAGTCGACGTTGTTGTTGTTGCTGCTGCTGCTGTCGTCGCTAGTGTGAGCGTGTGTATACACCAAGCGCGAGATCAGTGAGTCTTTGCATTCGTTGTGCTCGAGATCGCGTCGCTCTATCAGCTCACTCTGCTGCTCGACAAGAAGACGTATCAAGATGCATCTGCAGAGCCAGATCTCCTCGATCCTCATGTGGCTCTTTCGCGCGCTCTAGCGCTTTGCAGCGATCGCAAGCGAGTACGAAGTAGTTACGCTGCTCGGCCATGTGAGCTACGTTGGCTTGCTGTACAAGTACGTGTGTGTGTCCACCAATCGATGCGGTCGCCATCGAGCGCTGCACCATGCTCCAGCAGCTCCATGCATTCCTTCGTTGCTCGATCAAGCGCTGCATCATTCAAGCTGAATATGCAAAATGACGATGTGGTCCACGCGAATACTCATAGTGATCTATCAAGTCGAATATAAAACTATATTAGTGTATGTCGAAATAGAATTTGTATTTAGCGATCTCAATCGTAGGAAAAGCGAGCTTGTGTGACGCAGAACAACAGCAGCGACGCAGGAGCGATCATCATCATGGGCGTGTCGTTCGGGAACGCTGCGCTCGACGACGCGATTCGACTCCTCGGGACTGAGTTTGGCAAGACGAGCGAGAAAGTCGTGATCGGCAAGTACGTCCTGCAGCCATTTGCGCTCGTTGCAGTCGTGCATCGCAGTGACGACAGCTCTAACAATGGTGGCGTCACTCACTCACACTCACATGCTCGCTCTATTGACGTCGTGTCGATAGCACGGACGCAGAGAAAGAAGTGCTCGAGCGCCATGCCGCCAAAGGCAAACAGCGCTCAGTCGTCGGCTTTGTTGTCGGCGGCATTGCGTTCGCAGCAGGTGCGTTTGTGTCAATCGCCAGCAGCTCGCACGCTCCATCGTCCACACCACCACCACCTGCTCACGACTGCGCTCTGTGTGTATGAACCGCTAGCCTGGAAAGCCACTGGCGGCAAGCGCCGCATCGTCGGCTCCATCACTGCGTCCAGTACGTCCTTCGCTAGTACTGTGCTGTGTTGGTTGAGCCACTCACTCACTCACTCATTCATTCACTGTCGCTGCCTGTGCTTGTGTGGACGTGATGCACCGACAGCGGGCGGCATTGTCGGCATGACGTACGGTCTCTTGAGCATCCGCCGCGGCCTTTTCACGGAGCTCTTGACGCTCCCAGAGGACAAGTCGCCATTCGCAGCGCGCGCTCGCACCATGTACGCTCGCTCGCCTTGGCGCTGCAACATCAGAGGCGTTATGAGTCACGAGGACTAACGCTTGGACGCATCTCTCTACGGACTGTGACAAGTCTCCAGGAGCAGCTCCCCACGAACGAGTTTGTGATTGGGATCAAGGAGCAAATGGCGCAGCAAGGCGCGTTCACGTACGTCGCCTGTCTCTTTGTCGCTTGCTCCTCCATCTATTGAGTGAGGCACTCGCTCACGCACTCAGTGTCCGCCACTCTCCCACCACACAGCGACGCATGGAACGACACGATCACGCGCAATCCGTTCCAGTCAGCGCCAGTGGCATCGGCGTCGTCGTCGCCATTGAGCACGTCAGACAACCGCATTCGCGAGCGTCGCAGCGACTTGGACGCAACGGATGACAGTAGCGACCGTGAGCTCTCGGACGACGAGAGCGTCAGCCGCACGCCGTTTTTCTTTGGCGCGCAGCGACCAGCGAGTTCACTCGATGACCGCGATGCGCTTCCGCCACTGTCGCGCGATCCGTATGCGCACTATGACACGACGACGCCACGTCGCAGTGCGAACGACGACGACGACGACGAAGACGAGTACTTCTTTGGTGCGCCATCGCGCACTCGCGACGGCGATGCGCCACCAAACCCAACGAGCTGGGACGAAATCCGACGCCGCGCAGCATCGCAGCAGCAGCAGTCGCCGCGCAAGTGAGTACGCAGAGTCATCATCGTAGATCCTCTCTAGCTACAGGTCCTAGCCGTCCTGTCGTGCGGTGTCGAATGCGTAGCCATTACGCAAGCCATCCATCTACATGCTAGAGCCTCTCTTGACTGAGTTTATTGCCTCATGCCCTCACTCACTCGTCTGGTCGGCGCTTGAGACTCCCAAAGCGGCTCTTGGTCGCGAACGCTGCCTCGCGCTTCACGAGCGTCTCGAGACGATGGTCCACGCGCGAGGCATCGACGCGCGAGAGCTTCCCAAAGCGCAGCTCTTCGAGCACGAGCATGTGCTCGGCGAGTCGGATCTTTGACGGCACGTCGACTTGGACGTTCGCAGTCGCAAACGACGTCGAGTCCAAGAGCACTGGCAAGTCGGTGGCGTCTGGGAGCTCGTACTGCCAGCACACGCGCATGCTCGCATCGAGGCCGCCGATCGTAGAGAACGGATTACGCTTCACGAGCCGCATGCCGTCGAGCGCCGCGAGTGCGAGGCGACTGCGACTGACAAAGTCGAGGTCGCACGTCATCTTGAGCAAGTAGTTGACGCTGCGCCAGCGAAACGGCAAGGTCTGGACCATGCGGCGACGCCAGCCTGTGACTGCGTCGATCACATCGAGACTGCAGGCTCGGACGTGCAGGAGCGTCTCGAGGAGCGCGACACTCGTGTCGTTGTTGGTATCACCGTCGTCTTCAAACGCCGAGCAGCAGGTCAAGAGGTCGTCAAGCGCTTGCTCGCGCGCGACGATCACACGGAGGACTTTGAGCTCCTCGTGCGACTGGAACGTCTCGACAAGGATCGCTTTTGTACTAGTGCTCGCTGCAGTTGGACTCGCCGTGGGAGGTGCAAGGTGGTTGCCGAGGTACGCAAGCTCAAGCGGCGTCGGTGCTGCTGCTGCTGCTTTCTGTGGCGATGTCGAGACCGTGCGGCGTGCATTCGCGTCTTCAGCGGTGCTGCGTCGAGGCATCGCCGCAGTCGCTGCTCGCACGGAAGACTCTTGCATCCTGAGAGTGCTCCAGTCCCTTGCGACGCCTGCGTGCAAGTGTGTGGCGCTACGCGAAGAGCAGACGCTTGCGTCAAGAGACGCGGCTCAATGCGAAACGAAGGAACGACGTCACTCATGCACTACTAGTGACTGTCGACGCACGGTGTCACTGCTGTCGCTTTTGTGTTTGCTCTACCACAACAACAGCGCTACGCCACTACACTCTCTCCTTCCTCTGGTCTCGAACGCGACTTATGTCGCCGTGGCGCGGTCAAACGCCGTGAGGTCGAGCGTGAGTGCTTGCGACCGCTGCGTCGCAATGTCTTTGCAAATGCCCACGAGCGCATCGGCCTTTTCGTAGAACGCGTCCTTGAGCGAGATGACGACGCACTGGAAGTCGCAGTTGGCAATGTACGTCGACACTTTGTTCACGTTCACGTTGTCGAGCGCGGCGTCGACTTCATCGAGCACAAAGAACGGTGACGGCCGGTAGTTGTGGATCGCAAAGAGCAGTGCGAGCGCTGCGACGGTCTTCTCGCCGCCCGAGAGCTGCTCCATCTCGCGAAAGCGCTTCATCGGCGGCATCGCGTTGTACTTCATGCCGCTCAAGTACGGCTCGTCCGTGTTCTCGAGACTCAAGTACGCCGTGCCGCCGAGCGGGTGCTTGGAGCTCTTGGTCAACTGCTTGTACGTTGCGTCGATGACGCTCGAGACGTGGTTGAACGCCGCCATGAAGCGCTTCAAGCGCGCCGCTTTGATTTGTTCAAACGCCGCGGCGGCTTGAAACGACTGGTGCTTGATGCGCTCGAGCGCGTCCTCTTCTTCGCTAATGCGGCTCTGGATCGCGCCAAACTTGTCGAGCGCGCGCATGTTGGGCTGCATGCGCTCGAGGTCGGCGAGCATGGCGTTGATGCGGTCGTCGTACGTCGCGTTGATGCGGTCGTACGTGCGCGCGTCGTCGACTGCGACTACGTCTGGCAACGACGAGTAGTCGAGTCGCTTGTGCGCGTACTGCTCGATCATCGCCTGTGTCGTCGTTTGCCGCTCATCCTCGCCAGCGTCGTGGTCACCGTTCGCTGCGTCCATGTCGACGTCATTGTCCAATGCGTCTGTACTACGGAGGATGGGGAGCTTGACTTGGTCGAGCGCCGCGCGCTTGAGGATCTCGCTGCGCTTGTCGCTCAGGCGCTCGAGCGCAGTCTCTTGACGCGCAATTTTGCTCAAGATCGCGCTCTTTGCGTGCTCGCTCTGTGCGCGCTGCGCGCCAAGGGTCTTGAGCTCCGCCTCGAGCGCCTCCATGCTGCTCGTGCGTGTCACGAGCTCTGCCACTGCGGCTTTGCACTGCGCCTGGAGCGCTGCGAGCGTCTGGCTGAGCGCGTGCTCTTGCTGTACGAGGTCGCGCAAGCGCGTCTTCTCGTGCGCCGCGCGCTCGATCGCGTCCTGGAGCGGTGCGTCCAAGTCCTGTGCTTGAAGGTACGCGATCTGCGCTTCGAGCTTCGCCATGTGCTCGGCGATCTTCCGCCGCGTCTCCAAGAACTTGTGCTTGCGCTTCAAGACCGTGTCTTCGTACACGCGGATGCTCGCGACGCCCATTTGCGCACTAAAGTCCGCAAAGAGCTCGTCTTCGACGCTGTGGATCTGGCTCTGGAGTGTCGAGAGCTGGCTCTTGCGAGCGCTCACGGCGGCTTCAAACGTCCGGAGCTCGGGCGTGAGGCGCTGTTGGATCCGCCGCGTAGCTTCCTCGATGCGCTGCTGGAGCTTTGGCTTCTTGCCTTCAGTCGCGAGCAAGTCTGCTTTGGCATACCGCAGTCGGTTCTGCAAGCCATCGAGCTGCGTCCGGAGCGTCTGCATGCGCGCGTGGCGACTCCCAGTCGTCTCGAGCGCATGGAGCTGCTCGCTCAACGCGTCCTTTTGCTGCTGCAGCGCGTCGATCTCTTTGTCGTCCCACCGTCCAGCGCGCGCTGTGTCACTGTGCGTGCGGCCGCCAGTCATACTGCCGTTCTTGCTCACGACCATGCCGTTGAGCGTCACGGCTTTGACCTTTTCGTTCTGCCGAAAGCACACGTCGCGCGCCGTGTCGATCGAGTCACAGACGACCGTGTCACCGACCGCGTACAGCAGCGCTGGTTCGATCGCTGCGTCGCACTCGATCACGTCTACGACGAGCTTGATCGCGTCGCCGAGGTGGCGAAAGCGCTCGTTGATCGGCTTGATCCGGATCTTGTCGAGCGGAATGAACTGCGCAGTGCCGAGGCGAGACTCACGCAAGTACTGGATGCAGTCCTGCCCAGTCTTGGAGTCGCTCACGACGATCGCGTCCATGTGTTTGCCAGTCGCGACGGTCACCGCCATGTTGTACTTGCGCTGCACGGGCTTGCAAAGGTCGACGAGGCGACCGCGCACGCCTGGGAAGAGCCGCCGCAGTGTCTCGATCATCTCGGCTTTGCGGCTCTCTGCTTGCGACTGGCGCTTGTCGTCTTTCAAGTCCCGGAGCTTCGCACTCACGCGACTCAGTTGGTCCTGGAGCTTCGCTTTGCGCTCGCCTTGTCCTTGGATCTAGAACACGGAAGGACACGTCGCACGGACGTAGAGACGTCAGCTCAAGCAGCTCGCTCAGTTGCAAGCAGCAGCAGAGAGGCAGACAGACGGACGTACATCGGTCTCGGCACTCTGGATGTCGCGCTCTGCGTCGACAATCGCGCGCTCGGTCTCAGCAATCACGTCTTTCATCTACAGGACCAGGACCAGCACCAGACAGTACGATGCGTCAAATGTGAGCGCCCTGTCTCCAGACGCACGCCACAGAGTCTACTGGTCGCTAACAAAGACAGCGAGAGAGAATCTGATGGACGTACGTTGCGCACGCGGTCGTCTGCGACCGCCATGTCTTCTGTGAGCATCGCGACAATCTTCTCGTTCTCGTGGAGCTCGTGCGTGAGCGTCTCGACTTTGTTGAGATCCGTCTTTTGCTGCCGCACGACAGCGTCCAGCTCCGTGCGCAAGAGGTTCGTCTTCATCTGCACGGTCTCTTTGATGCGGTGGTACTCGTCCAAGCGCGCAGTGTCGTTCAGCAGCAGCGACTCTTCATTTGCGTCGTCCGCGCGGCTCTGCTGCGCTTCGAGCTCGGCTTTCGCCGCTGCGAGCTCGCGCAAGTCGCTCTCGAGCGCTTGGATCTCGCCGGTTTTGCCACTGAGGCGCTTCGTGAGACTCGTCTCCGTCGTCTCGGCTTCGACGATCTTCTTCTGCGCGTACTTGGTCTGCTCGCGCACGCGGATCACGCGCGGCTCGACACTGTCGACTTCGTCCTGGAGCTCGTGAATGCGCTCGCGACTCGCTTTGATCGCACGCAGTGCCTGGCTGTGTTCGCGTCGCTTCTCGCGGTATAACTGCGTACTCGACGCGTCGTTCGCTTCGAACGCGTGGAGCTCGCGCTGTGCCGTGTCGAGGTCGCTGCGGTGCCGCTCGACGTCGTTGTCGACTTGGAAGAGCTGCCACAAGTAGTGCTCCACGCGGATCTCTTGCTGCAATGGGCAGGCAGGACACGTCGAGTGACAGTGAGGATACGTCAGCGTCTGCTGCTGCTATCGACGCACGAGAGCCAGTAGAGAGTGCAGTAGTAGTGACGCATCGACGCACGTACGAGTGCGAGGCGCTTGGTCCGGAACGCTTCTGCTTCTTCCTTCTGCTCGCGCACCTAGTGGCCACAAGACAAGCAGCAGTCGAGCGCTCTCGTGTGAGTCTCAAGCGATGAGTTGCTGGCTCAGATACACACCCACGAGCACAGACCATGCGCTTCTCGGCCACGAGTCCTTTCTTCTTCTGGTACGCGAAGATCGCGTTCTCTTCTGCCACGTTCTTCGCTTCCAACAGCCGCTCGTACTCGTCCCTATCATGCGTTCCCATAGCCACAGGCGTCGGTCCGAGCCAGTGAGTGAACCGACCAAGAGTCACGACTGGTACAGCGATAGCGTATGACAAGAGGAGTAAGACAAGCGAGACGCACCGGAGCTCGTCGGACGTCGAGATCTGCTCAAAGAGCTTCGTGAGTTCGTCTGGACTCTTGGACGCGACGGACTCGACGTCGCCCTGGAACACGAGGAAGTTGCGCGCCTTGACGAGGATCCCAATCGCTTTGAGCTGCTGCTGGTACGCGTCTGAGCTCACGTCAGTATCGCCAATGCGGTACGACCCAACGCCTCTGTCTGAGATCAAGCGCGTGAACCGCAGCGTCTGGCGCGCACGCGCTGCTGGGATCTCATCGGCGTCGAGCTCGTACACGAGCGTCACGCTTGCACGGAGCCCTGTACTGCTGTTGGTACTATCGCTGTCTCTAGATGCAGCAGCAGATGATGATGAAGACGACGGTGGTGGCTTGTGGATCAAGTCTTTCAGCTGGTTCGACCGCAGCTGGCGACTGTGCACGCCCAGGACAAAGCTTATGGCGTCCATGAGGTTCGACTTGCCCGAGCCATTCGGGCCAACGACAGCGGTGAACCGCTTGAACGGACCGATGACGTGCGCGCCACCGTACGACTTGAAGTTCTCGACCTCGAGCCGCACGATGCGTCCCATGTCGTCGCGTGCTCCTTGCTTGTAGTGCGCGTTGCTTCACGACTGCGCGCTTGCCTTGCCTAGCTTTGGCAGCTTGTTGCTTTTGAAAAAAGCAACTCAAAGCAATTCGCAATCAAAGCGTGTTATTTGTATGTGATGTAGGAATTTCACATTCAAAAAGAGTCGAATTTGCTATTGATTGATCAAATGAATGAATAATCAGATTGTTGGCGCTTGAACGACCTCAAAGTGCTCAAGTGCTCCTGTCCGAGATGCTTCCTACATGTGTGCGCACATGAAGCTAGCCTCGCTGCCTCGATGATACGCTCGCTGGTGAACGACCTCAGTGTCAGCAACCGTGTCCACTGAGCTGACTGCTCTGGCCAATGTACAATGCTCAACATCAAGCGTGGCTCGAATCGAAAACGACTACATGTTCAGTCCTGCCTCGTACGATCGATCCACACTGTCATGTCTGATGAAAGACTGGCGACGCGAGGATCGCGTCCATACTAAGCCGCTTCGCTGGATCGATCTCGAGCATGCCGGCCAGGAGTATGACAACATCTGTGCGAATCGTGTCACGCAGACCCCAGGACACAAGGATTGAGTGTACGCCGCCGATCATGAGCGCTCGGAACCCGTCTTCCGTCTGTCGCGCAAGTGGCGAGCCCGTGAGCATGATGAACAGGATCACGCCGAGCGACCACACGTCGGTCTTCACAGGATCGTACGGCTCGCGTGCCGCGACTTCTGGCGCCATGTAGTAGAGTTTCCCGACAAAGTCTGAGCAGAGCTGCCCTGTGCGCGTCGAGAGCCCAAAGTCCGCGACGCGACAGACGCCGTTGTCGAGCAGGATGTTCTCGACACAGAGGTCGCGATGGGCGACGCCGCACTGCGTGTGCAAGAACTGCACACCGAGCAGGATCTGGTGCATGAACTCGATCGCAGTGGCGTCGTCGAGTGCGCCATTCGGGACAGTGTACATGTGCTGGAGCAAGTCGCCGTCGGAGCAGCACTCCATCACGATAAACAGAGCGTCGCGCTCGACAAACGCATCGAGCACGTGGACGACATTCGGATGGCGCCGTTCGTCGTGGTTGCCATTGCCGTGCGCGAGCAGAAGCTCTGCGGCGCGCTGGTCTTGCTCAGGACTGTCAAAGACGAGGACGCGACGCGCAGTCGCAGCGTCTCGAGTGAGCGAAATGCGCTTCACAGCGACGCGCGGAAACGCTGCGTTGCCTGGCGCGATGCGGTTGTACTCGTCGATGACCGAGTACGCGGTCTCGGCAATGCGGCGGACGAAGCGGTAGTACTCCAAGCGCTCCGAGTTCATCTGAGTTGTGCGTGTGTGGATGTGTGCACGCACAGTGGCGAGACAGCGAGCGAGTGGGACTTGCCTGACGCGACGCAAGTGGACGAGTGAGCAGCGAGAGAGTGCGACTCTTGACAACAAGCGCGCAATGAAGGCGCAATGCACAGTGCACAGTGCGTGGGTGTAAACTTGCGAGCGTCCACCGTGTTTGCGCCTGAGCAAGCAAGCGTGGCGCAGAAACAAGTCGCTAGGTGCGCTTCTCAAGCATCTGCGCTTGCTTCTCAGGCGTGTGTCGTGTGTGTTGCTTGGTGTGCAAGCACGATCGCGCGGTGCTCGCGTGCTTGTGGTTGCACCAAATGACACAGGCAAGACAACGGCGACGACTGCACGACGATGGCGACGAGGAGGTGACTGACTGACTGACTGCTTGAAGAAGGTAGCAATCGCTCGAGGATGTGAGTGAGCACGAATAGAGCGAGCGAATGCGAGTATTGACTCGTTGCTTTGAGTGATGCGTGAGCGTGAGGTGGGCAAACGCCACCCGACACGAGTTGACTGGAGACTTCGCTACAGTCGTCTCGCGCACACGCACGCAAGGCGAGCTTGGCGTGACTGGTGAGTCACAAAGCGAGCTCGGCGGTCCTATCACGCACAGCAACAGCAGCGTGCTTTCCCTCTCTCGCTGCAAGTCTATCCAGCGTCTGTCAACACACATCGATTGCGTGCATGTGTGCGCGTGGATTCGGCAAAGCACTCGACGCGAAGCGACACCAACCCATCGAGTCGCGAAAAACAATCACCGTCAAGACGACAGCGATGAGTCAGTCCACCACCACCAGGGGTGCAAACGGCGAGACGTATAGGTGTCGAGAGGTCACAACGCGCTGCTGCTTGCACCACAGCTTGCGCCGATCGGCTTTTGATCTCATACGCAATGAGCACTTGGGCAGTGAAGCAAGCGCGCGAGAGCAATGAGTGAGAGAGAGCACGAGACCACGAGAGACGAGAGCGCGAGAGCGCGAGAGACGACTCGATGGACGCTGCCCTCAGCATCTCAGATCCAAGCACACCACGACGCATGCTCTTCATTCATTCATTCACGGATTGATCCTCGCAGCAGCACCAAGCAAATGATGCGGCGCTATCTCGGATCTCTTCTCCACTGTCCGTTGCTCTCCAGCGCTCTCTCTCTCTCGCTCGCTCGCTCATGGCACTCGTCATGGACGCCCACCACTGCCACCACCTCGCGGAGGCCGACGAATCTCCTCCCAGCTGCCTGCTGGCGGAGCGTTGCCGTCGCTGGTTCCAGACTCGTCGCTGTCGTCATCGCTCTCCTCTTCGCGCTCGGATGCACTACGACTGCCACTGCTGCGCATGCTGAACGGCCATCGGCTTCGTGCTACACGCGGCTGTGCTTGGCGCTTTTGGCGCTCCTCTTCTTCCTCGCTCGACACTGCTCCAGTGCGCTTTGCAAGCGCTCGTGCATCACTGCGGCCGCGATGCGATGGACCAAACGCATCCCCAAACGTGCCATCCGGTTCAGTGCTGTCGCTGTCGCTGTCGCTTGTCGTTGAGCCCCACGCTGGTTCGGTCCAAACGACCTCGCTGCAAGCGAGTACCAAGGCGTGAGCGACACTGCAGCAGCAACGCACAACGACTCAAGCGAATACACACACACGCTACTATCGACACAGACATGCATGCGCATCATCATACGCACTCTTCCGCGTACGCGAGCGCTGGGAACTTCTCGTAGCGACGAGCGCGCACCTCCAGCTCAATAGCAGTGCTCGGTGCTGCCGTCGCGATGCTGGCAAACAGACAGCGCCACCACAGCGCAACAGTGTCAGCCTTGGCGCGAACTGTCAGTGTGCTGTGTGCTACACTTCACACCATACACACGACTGCTGCAGCAACACTTGCATGCGATGCGCGTGGCGCGAGAACGGCGACCGGTCTTCTGGGACGCTGAGCAAGTCGAGGAAGAGCTTCTGGCGCACGCTGAAGGCTCCGTAGGTCATGCCAATCAGCGCTCCAGCTGTCCGCATTGCGCACGTGGTAGAAGGCGACAGCAGTAGTGAGTCGTCGTGCATACGCTCGTTTGATGACAGACGCGAGAGACTACGTGGCTGGCAAAGAGTGGGGCGACGCGTGTAAGATCGTTGCTTGGAAACGTACCGGATACAGCAAACGGCACGCTCTGCTTCCCGAGCGCGTATCGTCCAGCTGGAGTGCGCGCCGCAGTCCAGTGAGCACCAGACGCCACATGTGCGCACACACACGTGATCACAATGAACGTCAGAGAGAGAGAGAGAGAGAGATGGTCAGTTCACACCAACACTCCAATGCACGCATCCATCTATCGATGAAAGAGCAATGCAGCAGCAGTTGACATGCGAGTCGCGAGTCTGATCACGCACCAAATCCAGCTGCTGCTCCGACTGTAACGAGTCCAATGGCTGACCGCTTCCTCGCGATCGCAAGGTTCTCTTGTACGACTTGCAGCTCCTCTGGTCTACACACAGTCAGTCAGTCAGTCCGTCAGATCAACAGACGCGGTCATGTGAAGTAGAGTTTCAAGCAAATGCTACTCTCACACACAGACACGTACGTCTCAACGAGCATACGGTTGTCCATGCGCTGCAAGATGGCGCGGATCGCGCGGTTCGTGTCGCGACGAAGCTCTTTTGGGTTCACTTGCGCGCTGCTCGGTGGGTCGATGAACACGCCCATCGTCTCTCGTCTCTTGTTGTGTGCAAGCTTGTGTCGTTGTGGTGCTCGCTGTGGTGCGGTCAAGGTCGTCGTCGTCTTGAGAAGCCACAGTTGGCGAGACATGGGTTCAGCTATCGGTACATTCAATACGAGGGGAATGCGGGTTAAACCAATACTGACAAAATACCGCATATTTGTACTGTTTCAATCCGATACACCGAATAAATAAAACAATATATTTTAATATATACGGTACATGGGCTCAACTATCGGATAAATAAAAACATAATATATTTCTATATATTCGGTAAGACAACGCAAAACAAAGAATTGACACGTGAATGGAAAGCCCGAGATCTCAGCTATCGATTGGTGTCTTTGTTGTTACGAAGTTTGCTCTGTAAGCCGAATACGAGTCGTTTTGATATGATTTTGTTCGTCTTGAAACGACGCGTCGAATGGTGTTCTTGTTGACGTAAAAATCGCTCTTGAAGAGGGCCATAAAGCCTTCCTTTTAGGGATTTTTGATTTCGGCACCTACTCCAGCCAGGCCAAGCCGATTCTTTTTACTGTCGAAAACCAAATTTATTAGTATCATTTTGATTTGACGATGGCTTTAACCCTTTCGCGTACAAACGTGTAAAATTTACACATTAGACAACGTTTTCAAAACACGTCGCGAAAAAAGGCAGTCAAACATGTAAATTTTACACGTTTAACAAATGAAATTTTTGATGGTTGAAGTTGAAGTAGCGAGCCTATCATCTTGTATCATTCAAGTCAGAAGTGGGTGCGGTTTGAAAAAAATGGAAGAAATCAGCATTCGCCAAACCTGTAAATTTTACACGTTTGACGAAGCGACATCTTGAAATTTGTATGCGATAGTGTTGCTATTTGCAAATTCGCGTTCGCGAAAGGGTTAAGTATCAGATTGATTTGTTTCAGATTTCTGTTAGTATCAATTTGAAATGTCCTGGAATTTGGCGTTAGTATCAAATTGATATGTCCAAACGAACACAAGCATCGGATTAAATAACCTAGCATTCTGCCTCACGCGCTCGCTTCTTCACTGGACTACCTTGCTTCGCCTCGGCAGTCTGCCGCACATCGCGTAGTTCTTCGTGAGTGAGCTCGTCGCCGTCTTGCTCAGTGTCATCGCGCTGGTCGTTGGCTGTATCTCGAGCTGGTTGCTTCGCTTGCGCGGCACGCGTAGTTGCTGGTCGCTACCGAGACGCTCGCAACTGCTTCACTGCTTTCGCCTCTTGTGCTTGCTCTGCGGACGGCGTCGCGTACAACGCGTCGTCGGCGAACTCTTGCGGGACGTACGGCCGAACTTTCTTGAGCATCAAGTCGATCTTCTCAGCGTTCGGCTCTGGCGGCGGTTGCGACTTGAGATGGAACTGCAGCACCGCTTGCACCTTCGCGTCGTCGACGAGGATGCCATCGTAGCTACGGCACAGGTCGAGCTCGACTGACTGAGACTCTGGACTCTCGCGGCACACCACAACGCCTGGTTTGCAGTCAGTCATTGCGAATAGCTGGTACTGGCAGATCTTCGGGATATTCTTGTAGGCGTCGTCGAGCACGATCTTGTAGTTCTTGAACGCGTCCATGTCGGGTGTGATCAGAACGACGCGAGTCAAGGCAGAGACGACTGCTTCCACGAACGCAGGCATCGTCCAGATGTCGTCGTGGCTGACCTTCTTCCTGACATGGCCGAAGACGCAGTCAACTGCGCTTTTGGTATGTCCTTTCACGAAGAACTTGACGTTCACTGCCTCCAAGTCGCCGGTGTGTACGAGAGCCAGGGGGAACTTCATGACGAAGTTGTTCTTGCTCTGTCCGACACAATTGTCGGCGTACACAGTCAGCTTTGAGTAGCCCTCGCGGAGCAGTACAGTGCGGACGAACCGGTGCAGGAGAGATACCACTTCGTTGGATCCTTTACCGCCTGTGTCCTCGCCGTAGAGGTAGTTGTACTGCAGCTCCGTGTTGGCGATGTAGATGCCGAACATGCTGACAGACTAGAGCGACAGGACGTACCATTGCGATAGTGTGGTGGCCGACGATGGAAGAGTGAGATTCTGGCTGAAGTCGACGATGATGACCGCGTGCTCGTTGCTCGCTGCCGCGAGGTTGCTCTCGTACTCCTGTCTAGTGCAACAGACATACATCCATGAGCAAGTCACAGTGGTAACAATGTCCAAGGCGAGCGATCACTGACCTCATGCGCCGTGCTGCCGCAGTGTACTTGCCAAAGTCTTCTGTTAGGTCACCGGACGCTGCGTTGCTTCGGATCTGCGCATTGTAGATTGTGCAAACGTCGCATACGTTGCTTCGCGGCGACCTGATGCGGATCGTTGGGCAGTTGTCCTTCAGCAGTTTGCGAAAGGAGGAGAACGACGGCTCGCGGACGTCAAGTCCTTTGTCGCTGACGTAGTTGTGCAGCTCAGAATGTAGACACTCCCAAGTGATGTAGGCAGACAGGAGCGTGAAGTCGGCCGGCGAGAAGTAGAGAACGACTTTCCCATCGGACGTCTTCTGTTGTCGAACCCGTACTGGAACCACGTCGCCGACGCGCGTGGCGAGCATGGTGAACCAGTCCACGATCCACTTGTGATCGATTGCTTTTGCGTGTTGGTTCTTCGTGTTGCCGTGCTCTTTGGGTGAGAAGTTGCCGTCTTTGATGCTGCTTCGGTAGCGCGCAGCTGTCACAGTCGACAAGCTATAGATCGAGCAGAACGTGTCGCGGCACACTCGACCGACCATGGGCAGATAGTGCGAGAACTTGTCGCGCAGGCCCTTGCCGCGGCGTCGCTCGGCAATGTCTTCGTCCTTGAGTACACCAAGTGTTGTCATGACGCTAACCTTGCCCTCATCGCTGCTGAGATGCATCAATGACACGATAAACTGCTGCAGCTTGTCCTCTTTGCCCTTGAGGCATCGCTCACTGCACGTGTCCGCGACGGTGAGGTCTGTCACGCATTCTTTGACGTCGTCATCAGCCCACACGACGCTGCAGGCGCTTTCTTTGCTTTGAGCGACTTTGGTGCTTGCTTCGTCGTTCCTAGAAGCACCAGACGCTTTTTCTTCGACCCATTCGTCGTCGTCGCTGTCGTCCGGTGCACTTGCAGCGTCATGCGAGTCCTTGCCGTCGCTTGCGCCGAGCTTCTCCTCCTCTGCATTTATCGATGCCTGCTTCGTAAGCGAATGGCTCGCAAGTGTTTTCGACAAAACACAAAACCGAGCTTTTCTCGATACTTCACTTAGGTCCGAAAAATACTGGCCAGATTTTGAAGGCGATTTTCTCGAAGCAGCAAACTGGTTCGTTAGTATCATTTTCTGGGAGGCCTCGTAATAAAACCGACAATACTCTCACTTAGACTGCTTTCTGCATGTTTTGCGCACTCTGTAGGAGCTCGAATCCAATCTGCTCTTAAAATTGAATTACTTGAGTAAAATATGGTTTGGTAATGGAAAAACAAGTTCTATAGTGAAATAATCACGTTTCTTAATTAACCCAATGATCAGGTTAGACAAGATGCTCGTCTACACTATCAAACCCGATCATCGGTTTGACGAAGTATTTGCTTTCATCACTATCAAACTCGATTTTATCACTATCAATTTTTATCCCATTACCAAACCATACTTTACTCCATACCATAAAATATCCGACATTCCGATATCGTTTCCGACATATCCGCGCATATCTTATTGACGCGTAAAAACAGCCTTTTTACACAGCACGCAGTAAATACAATCGCTCGCGCGCTCCCACACAAAAAGCGCTCGTTCCCAAAAGCGCGCTCTCTCGCGCTCGCTGCTCGCTGCGCACACTCTCAAGCACAAGCACGAAGACAACAAGTGCGCACATCAAGAAGGCCTCAAGACTGCCCGACGGCGCCGGACGATCTCGCAAGCGCGGTTATGCGCGTTCGTTCGAGAACCCGGGCGCGCAGGTGAGTGAGCGTGTGTGACTGCGCGCGTTTGTATGTGTGTATTATTCGTTGTGCAGCAGTGAGCGAAAGCGCGAACGCGCTGTCGAGCCGCACGTTTGAGCAACTGCCTGTGTGAGAGTTCGTTCGCATCATGCTCCATTTGCTTCTTTACCAGCGTGAGAGCACGCGAGCGAGTCGTGAGTGAGTATGCATGAAGCGGGGTGTGATCGAGCAAGTGTGTATGTGGAAGTGCGCACGACCTGACGAATGAATATTGGTGTGGAGATTTGGTTTTTGTATGTGCATGTGTTGGACTGCAGCGTCGAGAAACACGCGCACAGCGCACGGCTGGCGCGGGCGTGCTTGCGTGCGCTGCGGCGGACTTCCCGCGCAAGCGTGCACGTGAGCATGCGCGTGTGTGTACAAATGCGCAGCTCGACTGTGGTACTAGTTTCTGTATGCCGTGAAGGCGAGCGCGGATGGCGCGTGCACTTGTGAGTTCTAGCGAGTTTGTTAATGTGCGCAAATGAGTGTGTTGGTGAAAACAGTCAGTGCGAGCGAGTGAGTGCGCTGCGAGCGAGCGAGTGAGTGAGATGCGAGCGACTTTTGCGAGCTCTACGTCGCGAGAGTGCACGCGAGCGCAACGAGCGGGCAGGTAATGTAGTCCGAGTCAGGATATAGCGACAGACCTTGCTCTTCACTCGTTTTCACTCGCATAAACCGAACGAAGAACACCCCACCAGCATCGATCAACACATTCTGCTTCCGCAAATGCGCAACACCAGATGCTCGGCCAAACATGTGCCAAAGCAAAGCGAGCAGACACGCATCTTGGTAGTCGCTTGCTATGCGAGCATTCGCGTACAAATAAAGCATCGTGCCTCTCAGGTCACTCTTAGTGCATGCAATCGTCTTCTTGACAATACCACCACCCTCACGCTTGAGGCAAAAGCTCTCCATCGTCTTGCCCATCTTAAGCAGACGCTAATCTAAAGCAACACGATACACAGGGAACATATCAAGCAGCCAGAGCTTCACTTGTCTACACGTGTTGCGAGTGAGCTGCTTGCCTGCCTTGCTCTCATTGAACACCAGATACATCCCATACTTGTCCATCACAGATACAAAGACCTGCCCACTCGTGTCACTCCCAATGCACTCACGCACATACGCATGCTCGACGCCTTCTGCGCTGAGGAACCTGGCGAACACCTTCATCGCCGTAGCTCGAGCGCGCTTGGTGTTTGCCGGCTGGAGATCGTCGAGGCCCATCGTTTGTCGGAGACAGAGGCGATATGCAAATGATATGCAATTCATTTGATCATCGTATGCGGACACAAATATTTTGGAGCTCGCTCCGACAGGATATGTCGGAATGACTGGTTCTCGCTACAAGCCTAACCTTTTCAATTTTAATTGGACAAAATTTACGCGTCGTTTCGCAACAGCGACGCCCTATTCGCTAATACTGACAAATTTGTCTTTGATTGGCTAAAAGTCTCAATACAAACACCAAAATATGTCGGATAAACGATGATATTCATCCATATACTCGGTTTCCACAGCCAAACCTGGCTGGTATTCAGTTGTTTCGACAATGCAAACAAGCGATGTGGTTCCACCAAACCTTGTGGTCCACGCAATCCGATTAACGCAGTCGTGGTATACAGGTATAGTACATTATTATACGTATCGCATGTCAAAAATCACAAGTAGTTGGTGATTGGTTGACAGCAATCAAGTACGGCGCATTTCACAGTGAAGCCGCGCCATCATAACGAGCTTCGAGCGCAGCACAGGTGGCATGACGACGACGATACACGACTTGTGTCATCCTTCTCACGCAGACCACAAGAGCACTTTGTCATCAAAGGCTCTCAGTCAGAGAGCAGAGAGCGCCTCGATCGATCGTCGATGACAAGTCGCTCTTGGATCTTTTGAAGAGTCGCTTTGCGCGCCGCCAGCGCCAATCCTCCTCGCAGCCGGATTCGCCACAGGTCGCGCACACACGAGATCAGCAGCAGTAGAGTCGAGAGCGCAGCAGAGGAAGACAAGGATCGCAGTCGCAGCAACAGGTGCAGGCGCAGGGACAACAACAGGCACTCGGCGGCTGCGTGCATTGGACCGAGCGTGAGCGCAGCAACTACAGCATCTCGCACAGACAGCGCTGACAGGTCAGCACAACGCGACAAGCAGCACAGAGGGCGAAAAGATACGCTTGCTCGCCTTGGATCGCAAAGAGGCGGGCGGACGACACACACAACACACAGGTCAGCAAAGGAGCGAGTGCGCAGCGCAAACAACGCAGCAGCAGCAACAGCACCCACAACAACAGCAATAGCAGCAGCAGCAACGAGACAGCAACGAGAGCGACATCGCCTCTGCGCGACGAGACGCATTGCACTGCTCCGATCGTACCATGAAGCTTTGGACACTCGTGTTCGGTGCGATTGCGTGACGCTCACACGTGGTCAAGTGCCTGCACATGCATGGGCTACTGACTCACTTTGTCGTATTCTGTTGTACCAGGAGTCGTCGTGGTCCTTCCGGCATTCCACCCACCGGCGCTATCGCGCGCTGATGACGCGACAGCGACAGCGCTCTCGCCTGACGCAGAAGGCGGCACGATCTCGACCGGAGCGCAGCAACCACTCGACGCGACTGCGCCACTCGACAAAGATGTGCAGCAGCGCATGCCGCGGCGACTGCTCGCAGCTGCATCGCCATCCATGCCTTCGCCTCGCGATCCGTTCATGTTTGGTGCGTCTGCTGTGTGAACCGACATGCGCTGCAAGGGACTGTGTCGTGACAAGAAGTGTGGATGCGTTGGTGGTGCTGCAGACAACCACCTCGTCGGCGAAGTGATGGTGCAGAGCCATCCAGTGTACGGCTCTGCGTCGCTGTCGATCCGATCTGGCAAGACGTATCGTCTCGTGACGCTCGTCGGCGCAGGCGGCGCGCCGATCACAGCCACGCGCGTTCCGACGCAGACCGACGTTAGGTACGCCATGCTCTTCACACGCGCAAGGCACCACAGCAAAGCGTTAGACTGGACGCTGACACCAGCGCTGTGTGTGTTCGTGTGCGTGTGAGAACAGAAAGTTTGTCGCAGTCGGAGACGTCGTGTTCTTCAACCAGCAGGACGCGCGAACAGTGGTCGGTGTGAGCAGCACAGACATCTGGATCGACCAAGGGTTGCAGCATGCGCTGTCCGGGAGCGAGAGCATCGAAGCGCGCAAGAGCTTGCTGTCGATCACTGAAGACGCGTCCGTGCAAGGACTCGTGAACTCGCGCGGTCTCGGTGTCTTTTCGCGCGACGACACAGTCGACGCATCGACGCCGCATCGCGCAGTGCAGATTCGCCACTTTTCCGATGCAAGTAGTGCGCAAGCGCGTGCGCTACCTGGAAACGTATCGGTCGTCCACGGCAGCGATGCTGTGCAGACGCTTGTAGATCTGTCGGCAGAGCTCGCGGCGCATCGGTTCGTGCGTCTCGCCGGCGCGGCGTACTTGATCGACCACGCGCGCACAGTGAACGCGAGCCACTTTTTCATCGACCGTCCATTTGCTGGACCGACGTACGACGACTTGCCGATCCAACTCGATGGGATCGGCGCAGGGATCCTGCTGCACGTTGCAGGGGCCTCGGAGGTTCACGCAAGCGCGAGCATCGACGCCATTGCATCACAAGTTGGTGGTGTCAACGCGACCGACTTGGTTCTCTCGACGCTTGCAAACGGCGTCGCAAGTGGTCGCGTGAAGATCGACCATGCTGGGATCCAGCTGCTCGGGAATGCGACGACAGTCTCGTCAGAAGTGGACGACATTGCGGTCGAGTCGGCAAAAGCGATCGCGCTGTCTGCTGGTCACCACAACAATAAACCAGGTTCCGACGTCATCCTTCGTGCAGGCGACTCCAATGTCCTCGCAGGCGGCGACGTGATGCTGTACACAGGCACGAGTAACCAGTCGTCGTCAGGACATCTGCATCTCAACACGGCCGACGTCAGTGCAAACAAACGAGCGTCTGGCACTATCCAGATACAGACCGGTGCAAGCAGCGACGGGTCTTCTGGAGACATCAGCATCGGATCGGGTAAAGCAAATACAGGGACGTCCGGCACCGTCCGAGTGTACTCTAGCACCGCAAACGACGGCAAGTCGGGCGACTTGCTACTCGCGACATCGTCGTCAACAGGTGGAGCTGGCGGGTCCGTGCGAGTTTCCGTAGGTGCAGGTGATACCGGCTATGGCGGCAGCATTCAACTTGCTGCGGGTTCAACAACAACCCCAAACAAAGCAGGAGGCGACGTGGTCGTGCTCGCCGGCGAGAGCAGTAGCGAGACGGGTACGGGCGGCCGCATCTTGCTGACAGGCGGTTCTGGCAAGACCGGCGGCGACGTGGAAGTGAGCGGCGGCGGCGGCAGCGAGGTGTCTGGCGGCGCGGTGAAGATCGAGAGCGGCGGCGGAGCGAGCGTGACGAGCGGCGACGTGGTGGTGTCGAGTGCGGAGTCTGGTGCGAGCCAGACGAGCGGGTCGGTGATGCTGTCTACGGGTTCGTCGACAGGCGGTGCGTCTGGCCGCGTGGAGATCCAGACGTCTGCGAGTGTGGGCGGCGCAGGCGGGTCGATCAGCGTGACGGTGGGGTCGGGTGACGACCCGGTCGGCGGCGACGTGCGCGTCTTCGCGGGCAACAGCACGAAGGAGGATGTCGGCGTGGGCGGTCGCGTGACGGTGTCCGGCGGCGTCGGCAGCGCGACGGGCGGGAACGTGGAAGTGAGCGGCGGCGTCGGGTCGAAGGAGCTGGGCGGAAGCGTGATCGTCGTGAGCGGCGACGGCGCGACGGCCACGAGTGGCGCGATCTGGATCGGCACGATGGACTCTGGTCCGTCGCAGACGAGCGGCGCCGTGAACGTGTCGACGGGCGTGTCTTTCGGCGGCGACTCGGGAAGCGTGACGGTGAGCAGCTCGCGCGCAGAGAACGGCCGCGGCGGGTCGATCTTGCTGAGCGTCGGATCGGGCGACGCTGACGCGGGCGGTGACGTGACGGTGCGCGCCGGCGAGGCGAGCGGGTCGGCTGGTGTGGGCGGCGCGGTGTCGGTGATTGCTGGCGACGGCACTGCGACTGGAGGCGACGTGCACATCTCTGGTGGCGCTGGCGTGCAGACTCGCGGCGGCAGTGTGCACTTGACGAGCGGCAGCGGCGATGCGGTGAGCAGTGGCGCCGTGGTGGTGGGCAGCGCGGCGTCGGGTGCGAGCGAGACGAGCGGGAGTCTGACGCTGTCGTCTGGCACGTCGGGCGGCGGTGCGTCCGGCATGGTGCGCATCTCGACGTCGGACGCGACGGGCGGCGCCGGTGGTTCGATCACGCTGAGCGTGGGCTCGGGCGACGACTCGGTGGGCGGTGCGCTGTTCGCGGGCGGCGGCAACAGCACGACGGGGACTGGCGGCTTGGTGCGTCTCTCGGGCGGCAGCGGCACGAACACTGGCGGCGACATGGAGGTGTCGGGCGGCATTGGCGACAGCGTCCGAGGCGGCAGTGTGCGCGTGACGAGCGGGTCGGGTGCGGCTGCGACAAGCGGCGACGTGGTGCTTGCGAGCGCGGAGTCGGGTCCGAGTCAGACGAGCGGGAGTCTGACGCTGTCGTCTGGCGCATCTCTCGGCGGCGACTCGGGCGTGGTGTCGATTTTGACGTCTTCAGCCACGGGCGGTGCGAGCGGGTCGATTACGCTGGCAGTCGGCAGTGGCGACGCGTCGGTCGGCGGTGCAGTGAGTGTGAGCGCAGGCAACAGCAGAGCGGAGCTGACCGGCGTGGGCGGCGCGATCAGTCTCACGGGCGGTTCGGGCACGTCGACTGGCGGCGACATCTCGGTGCGTGGCGGTGCAGGCGATAGCTCGCTCGGCGGCAGCGTGTTGGTGACAAGTGGTGCTGGCGACGCGGCGACGAGCGGTGCCGTGGTGATCTCGAGTGCCGAGTCAGGTCCGAGCCAGACGAGCGGCAGTGTGAGCGTGTCGTCTGGTGTGTCTCAGGGCGGAGACTCTGGCGCCATCGTGGTGTCTACTTCGGACGCGTCTGGCGGTCGGAGCGGGTCTATCGCTCTCATGGTCGGCAGCGGCGATGTCGAGGACAGCGGCGCGGTGGTGATTGCGAGCGGCAACAGCACGGCTGTCGGTGGCATGGGCGGCGCAGTTCGTGTGTCTGGCGGGTCCGGGAAGGCGTACGGCGGCGACGTGTCGGTGTCTGGCGGGTCTGGCGAGAGCGAGTCTGGCGGCAAGGTGTCGATCAGCAGCGGCGGCAGCGCGTCTGGCGCGAGCGGCGACGTGTCCGTGTCGACTGTCGGCGGCACTGGCGACAAGGCGAGCGGGTCGATTTTGCTGTCGACGAGTGGTTCGGAGAGTGCTGGGTCCGGGAGCTTGTCGCTCTTGACGTCGGATGCTGCGAGTGGCGAGAGCGGGTCGATCGCGCTCGGCGTCGGTGCGAGTACTAGCCAGTTGTCTGGTTCGATTCGTCTCGCCAGTGGAATGAACCTTCAAGACGGTGTCGGCGGCAAAGTGACAATCACTGGTGGAGGTGCTGCTGCTGCTGCTGGAGGAGTGTTTGTCGCTGGAGGTGAATCGTCAGAAAATGTCGGCGGAGCTGTCGAAGTGAACAGTGGCGGAAGTCTGAGCAAGGGTAGTGGCGATATCCGGCTGTCGACGTCGTCAAGCAACGTCGGCTCAAGTGGCGGCGTTTCGATCTCGACGGGTTTGGCTAACGACGGGTCCTCAGGCGATGTCGTGATCGCTACGTACGACGCAACGAACGGCAACAGCGGATGGATCAACGTTACATCTGGCTCTGGCGACGCGTTGATGAGCGGCGGCATCTCTCTTGCGAGTGGCAGCACTTGGAATCCTGTCGGCATTGGTGGCGTCATGACGCTCACTGGCGGCAGCGGGTACGACATCGGCGGAAGTGTCGAGATTTCCGGTGGCGCGGGCGACAATGTCGCCGGTGGGAACGTGTCACTGGCGGGTGGAAGCAGCACAGCGTCGACAAGCGGTGCGATAGTGCTGTCAACTGCAGCATCGTCGTCTCAACCAAGCGGCGCGATCGTGATTGCAAGTGGTTCGTCTGGAGGCGTGGAGTCCGGCAGCTTGTACGTCTCGACAGCAGATGCTCCAGATGGAAAAGCTGGCAATGTGCTAATCGGAGCAGGTGCAGGCGGTGTCGTCGACGCTGGCGAGATCCACGTCGCTGGCGGCTCGAGCTCGAACGAAGACGGCAAAGGCGGACGCATCCTCCTTTCTGGTGGCACGGGAAAGAGCTCCGGCGGTGACGTTGAAATTACCGCTGGATCCGGCTTGTCGTCCACTGGTGGGATCATTCGGCTCCTCAGTGGCACTGGTGATGGTGCAACGAGCGGAGACATCCTCGTCGCAACAGCTGACTCTGGCGTGGATCACAGCAGCGGATCCATCGGCTTCCTCACTGGTGCAGCAGTTGGCGGCGACTCCGGCGATATTACGTTCACGACCTCAGCGGCGCGGGATGGTGCAGCAGGGTCGATCCTGTTCAACGTTGGGAAGTCGGAGAGCGGCGACGCTGGAGAAGTGAGCGTCATTGCTGGAGAGAACGCGCAAGATGGCAGCGTTGGTGGTCGGCTGACGCTCCACGCTGGTGGCGGTGCAGATGTCGGCGGTGAAGTGACACTGACTGCGGGTGCAGGTGGTACTGGCGCTGGCGGCAACGTTGCGATCACGAGCGGCACAAGCACAAGTGCGTCGACTGGATCAATCTCGATCGCGAGTGCAAATTCAGACTCGGCCATGGCAAGCGGCTCGATCACGCTTTCGACTGGCACGTCGAGTGGCGGGGATACTGGAAGTATCTCGCTCACGACGTCAGCAGCGGACGGTGGCGTCGCAGGATCGATCTCGCTCAGTCTCGGCTCTGCAAACACGATTGACGGCGGCGTCTTGTCGCTCGAAGCCGGTCCAAGTACGAACAGTGACGGCACTGGCGGCAAGGTGTCGATTGTCGGCGGGAAAGGCGACCGCACTGGCGGTGATGTGGCGATCAGCAGCGGAACGAGCGACACCGGTGTCGGTGGTAACGTCTTCATCTCAAGCGCCTCTGGCACAGGTGGCATGAGTGGCAACGTTGAGATCACGACTGCTTCCGGTGGTGAAAAGAAAGCAAGTGGCTCGCTGACGCTGTCGTCCGGAAGCTCGAACGAGGGCGACAGTGGCGCGATCTCGCTTTCGACATCGAACGCTGTGAGCGGTGCAAGCGGCTCGATCTCGCTCAGTGTCGGAAGTAGCGACGCTCAAAATGGCGGCGCTGTGACTGTGGTAGCTGGTGCAAGCACGCACGAGCACGGCGCTGGCGGTTTTGTCGCGCTTACAGGCGGCACTGGCACAGATACCGGTGGCGGTCTCGTGTTGACTGGAGGAGACGGTGACAATGTCGTTGGCGGGAGCGTTCTCATCACAAGTGGCAGCAGTGCGGCATCGTCGAGTGGCGACATTGTGATCGCAAGTGCCGCATCCAGCTCGCACAGCGGCTCGATTTCGTTGTCGACTGGAGTCCCGAGCAGTGGAAACACCGGCAACGTCTCGCTTGCGACTGCAGATACAGCTGGCGGTCGAAGCGGCTCGATCGTACTTCGTGTCGGTTCCAGTGACGATGACGTATCAGCAGAGCTGAGTCTTCAAGGAGGCGACAATGCGCGCGCTGAGAGCTCGGGCGGCACTGTTTCAGTCATTGCAGGAGGCGGCACGCTCAACGGCGGCAGTCTCCGCCTCTTTGGTGGCACTGCTGGCAGCGGTAAAGGCGGCAATGTTCGCATCAGCAGCGGCGCCGGTGAGAGTGCAGCAAGTGGCGATGTCGAGATCAGCAGTGCAGATGCGGGGTCTGGGCAAGCGAGCGGCGTACTGACGTTCAAGACTGGCACATCTGACAGCGGCAACTCTGGCGGCATCACGATCCAGACATCAGCGGCATCGACTGGCCACGGCGGGTCGATTGTGCTCAGCGTTGGGTCTGGCGAAGATGTTGTCGGTGGCGACGTCCTCGTAAGTGCAGGTGAAGCGACTGGCGACGCGAGCGTTGGCGGCAAAGTGGCGCTCGTTGGCGGCATCGGAAAGACCGGCGGGAACGTGACTCTGACTGGCGGAAGTGGCAGCGAACTCGGTGGCGGCAATGTTGTCGTGACGAGTGGCGCTGGCACGAGTTTGAAGAGCGGCGACGTGGTGATTGCAACGGCCGAGGCTGGCGAAGCGGTGGCGAGTGGTTCGCTCGACCTCGCAACTGGTGCGTCAAGCGCTGGCAGCACTGGTACCGTGACAATTCGTTCGTCAGACGCGACTGGAGGAAGCTCTGGCTCGATTACGCTATCTGTTGGCTCCGGTGATGTCGGCGACGGCGGCAACATGAAGCTGCAGGCTGGCACCAGTACAGATGCGACCGGCACCGGCGGACTAATAACGGTCACGGGTGGTGAAGGCATCAAGGTCGGCGGCAACGTCGAGATCACTGGCGGCTCAGGTGTTGAACAGCTTGGCGGCAGTGTTCGCATCACAAGCGGTAGCGGTACGAGCGCAACAAGTGGCGACGTTTTGATCCGAAGCGCAGAATCCGGTCCGGACCAGACGAGCGGTCCTGTGAGCATTTACTCGGGTGTCTCAAACGGCGGAAGCTCGGGAAACGTGAGCATCAGCTCTTCGAGTGCGAGTAAAGGTCGTGGTGGGTCGGTGAGTTTGAGTGTCGGCACTGGCGATGATGATGTCGGCGGCGCGGTGAGCATTACCAGTGGCACGACAACCAGCGGAAACGGAGTTGGTGGGGCAGTGTCGATCGTCGGTGGTAGCGGCGATCAAAAAGGCGGCGACATTGAACTCACTGGCGGTAGCAGCGCCTCGGTTAGTGGCGGTGATGTTCGCATTACGAGTGGAGCAGGCGAGTCAGCGGCGAGCGGCAACGTTGTGATTACCACGGCTCCATCCGGCGAGACGCAGTCAAGTGGATCGTTGACGTTTGCATCCGGTACATCCAGCAACGGGGACTCTGGCGGAATGGTGTTTAACACGTCCGACGCCACGGGTGGCAAGGCTGGATCGATTGCGCTCCACGTCGGAAGTGGCGACAGCGTCGAAGCCGGGTTCGTGAGTATCACAAGCGGTGGCAGCTCGACTGGTGTCGGTGGATTGCTTGCGCTCGTCGGTGGCGACGGATCAACAGTCGGTGGCATGGTCGACATTCGCGGCGGGGCAGGACGCGACGAACGAAGTGGCGATGTTCAGATCTTGAGCGGCGGCAGTGAGACGACGACAAGCGGCAATGTCTTGATCGGGAGTGCGACGTCTGGGACGGACCAAACGAGCGGCTCGGTGAGCATCTTCTCTGGCGTCTCGACTGGCGGCACCTCTGGCAGCATCAACATCACGACGTCGGATGCGACACTAGGCAGTGCTGGCGCGATTATCGTGGCAGCTGGGTCTGGTGATGCAACCGACGGCGGCGCAGTCAGTATCACCTCTGGCTCGAGCTCGAGTCTCGCCGATGGTGTCGGCGGCAAGCTCTCGCTCTCAGGTGGCACTGGCGGTCAGATAGGTGGAAGCGTCGCGATCACAGGCGGCGATGGCGCAGCGAGTCGCGGCGGCGACGTCACGATCCTCAGTGGCGCTGGTGAAGCCGCAACGAGTGGGAACGTCTTGATCGGAACCGCCAAGTCAGGCCCAGGTCAAACGAGCGGAACGCTGACGTTGTCGACAGGCGAGTCGGCCAGTGGCGACTCGGGTGAGATCTTCATCACGACGTCGACTGCCCTTGATGGCAAGGCCGGTTGGATCAGCATCGCTGTTGGCAGTGGCAACGTCGCTGACGGCGGCACTGTCAGCATCCTTGCTGGCAAGAGCACGCACGAAACTGGCACCGGTGGGTCGGCGATCATCACAGGCGGTGAAGGTGCAACTGGCGGCGACGTTGTGATCACTGGAGGCACTGCCGCGAACTCGACCGGCGGCACGGTGCTAATCACGAGCGGATCGAGCAATGGCGGCCGCAGCGCACGAGTGTTGCTTCAATCTGGACCAGCAGTCGATGGGTTTGACTCGGGATCAGTCGAGCTCGTGTCGAGCGACAGCACCGGTGAAGGACGTAGCGGCGATCTCTCGTTCACGACTGGACGCGCAGCAGACGCCACTGCGGGTTCGTTCCGCGTCTCGATCGGCGACTCGAACGCCGCTGGCGCTGGAGGCGATGTTGTGCTCCACGCTGGCGCGAACCTCAAAGACACGGGCGGATCGATTGTCGTGATACCTGGTGAAGGCTCAACGGACTCGACGCACGGCTCGTTCCGCGTCGAGTACCCGAGCGCCACCGCGCTACTGTCAGCGTCAAGCAACCGCGTCGTCGTGGACAACGTACCGTACGTGAGTCTCACGTCATTAGCGACGCTCGACATCAAAGCGACGACCGAGCTTTCGCTCACAGGAACGGCTACAAACGTCCTAGGCGGCCCGCTCACAGTCGACTCGAATGACTTTGCCGTCACGTACGACGGCACGGCGATGCTGCAAGTAGTTGCCACGACTGGTGACGTGAGCTTCCAAGGAGATCTCACGCTCAAGAAAAGCGCCGCGTCGATTCTCCACGATGGCGAGTCGCTCAGGCTCTCGACGCCAAGTCTTGTGGTGTCAGGGGCGAGCACTGAGTTCTCCGGCGCAGCAGTGAGCTTCTCAGGCGCAGGTGTCGACTTTAAAGGCGCAAAAGTGGACTTCTCCGGTGCTGCTGTGGCATTCTCCGCTGCGACTGCAGTCGACGTGAAGGGCGACATTACGTTCTCGGCCGGGAAAGCGACGTTCTCAGGCTCATCCGTCGAGTTTGCAACGCCAAAGGTCGTGCTCTCGGGCGTTGGCACTGCACCAAGTGTGTCGACGCCGTGCACTGCTGGCGAGATCCGCTTCAATAACACGGGTCTGTACCTCTGCGACAGCGACGCAAAGTGGCGCTTTGTGGTCATGGACCTCCTACAATGATCAGGCACAACTGTGAATGGACTAGGATGACGAGATGCGGCTTGCCAGCACTGATCACCAGAGCAAGAGAGAGAAAGCGCGACACAGAGCGACGTAGACAACTGCTCACAAACGGATCAATGAAACATGAACACCGTAAGCACAACAACGTCGCGTCACATATCAACAGCAACGTCCGAGACCATGGCAGCGATCTCTCTCAACAACGTCGAGTCGAAGTTGCAATCCGAGTCGATTTGATTGCTACCACGTGTCTGCTCAGCCCGTGCGTCTCGCTAGCGTGTGTGTGTGGTCAGTCAGTCAGTCAGTCAGTCAGTCAGTCAGTCGCCTGTAGT
>JAASFN010000244.1:0-28242 GCA_023333795.1 Globisporangium rhizosaccharum | reverse complement strand
AGAACACGCTTGCTCTGATGCTCGACCTGGCAGTCACACACACGAGCGAGTCGATTCGAGGCAGTGTCACTTTACTAAGTTCCCATATCCGAGCAGTCAAGCGAGTCGATTCCAGAGCCAACTGCAGTTGTCGTTCATAACGAAAGAGTTCCTAAACACAATAACAAGCAATATCAACATCGTAACATATCAATACATTTATTGCAAAACGACTTTTTGTTGTTGATGACAAAATCTATCCAATACAAGAATGCATAGTAACACATTATTGCTGCGTGATAATATACTGCACCATGAGAGAGTCCATAGGATTGTTGTATCGGATGGATTTTGTCACGAGCGATAAAAAGTCGTTTTTACGAGCGACAGTGTTATATTATAACACTTTGTCACTCGTGACCGCTGTGCTCGCACACCTCGCTGATTGATGAGATAGTGTCGAGCCCAGTTTGGTCTGAAGTGCGCTGGCACAGCACGAGTCACTCAACTTGTTTCACACACACGAGCACTACTCACTACTCACAGGTTGCCAACAAATCGTACAAACCCCAACTTTTATCAAACATGGCTTGACTAAAATCGGATAAACCTAGGTACATACCTGATTTCGAATGTATATTTGCATTTGCAGGACTCAAGTCGAATCATTTGGGCGAACTTTCAACGCTTGATGCTCTTGTTTTTGTCATTAAGTAAATTTTGGCTTTCGTGTCCCCAAACCAATTTCTGCGCAGATTGGTTTGGGACACATCATCGTATATTATCGGATATTCCATCGGATATTTCTACATTACCTTCATTGACCGCCAACATAGCATTGCATCCCCCGAAAGCCACAGCACCACAGCACCATGGCAGCAGCGTCCGAGAAGCAGCCTGCGACGGCGACCAAGCGCACAGTCGTGTTCGTGCTCATTGATGGCCTCGCAGATGTGTCGCTGCACGAGCTGGGCGAGCGCACGACGCTCGAAGCTGCACACACGCCAGCGATGGACGCAATCGCGCGTACGTGGTAGCGCGCTTGACACTCAAACACAACACAATGCGTTTAACACTCGTGTCCATCTGCTTGTATATGTGCACGTAGGCGGAGGCGTGACAGGCTTGCTGGACCCGGTTGCGCCAGGCTTTGCATGCGGCAGTGACACTGCGCACATGTCGATCTTGGGCTACGACCCTGTCATGTATGGCTTGCACCAGTGGCGCTCTTACTGCACTGCTTGCTTGCAAATGCGCAGCTGACACGTGCAACAACTTGTTTTGCACTTGCACTTGCAACTTTCCCATGCGCTGTGCTGTAGCCACTACCGCGGGCGAGGTTCGTTCGAAGCCATGGGCGCTGGGCTCCCAATGGACAAGGGCGACGTCGCGTTCAAGTGTAACTTTGCCACTGTGAAGAAGGTGTGTCCACACGCGCTTGCTCGCTCCTCCTCCAAGCTCGTTGTACATCACGATGAACTGACAACACACTGCTCTCTCATGTGCGCAGAACGACAAGGGCGAGCTGATTGTCGAGCGCCGGCGCGTCGACCGCAACTTCCCGTCGTGGGGCATCGACCTGTGCGCGTTCCTCGACAACATGGACATTCCTGGGTTCCCAAACGTGCGCGTTGCGACCAAGTACGCGACTGAGCACCGCTGCGGCGTCGTGTTCAAAGGCGCAGGGCTGTGCGACAAGATCACCGGCACAGACCCGCTCAAAGACAAGTACGTGCCGTTCACTGCCAACACTCCAAGACACTTGCACCCATTGTCTGACTTGAATTGCGCGTTTGCTTGTTTGCTGCTTGCACATTTGCTTGTTTGCTTGCTTATTTGTTTGCATTGCTTGCTTACTTGGTGGTGATGCTAGTCTTCCACTCGAGACGTCGCGACCGATGGACGACTCGCCAGAGGCGGCGTACTCGAGTCAAGTGCTGAACAAAGTCTCATCTGTCTTCCATGAGCACTTGTCATCGCATCCGATCAACGTCGCGCGCACGTGTCGGAATGAACCGCCAGCAAACATTGTCTTACTCCGTGGTCCTGGCGAGCGCATCAACGTCCCGACGTTTGAAGAAGTGCACGGTCTGAAGCCGTTCATGATCGCACCGACGTGCATCATTGCTGGTCTTGGCATGTCGCTCGGCTTTGATCTCGTGAAAGCACCCGGCGCGACTGGCGACTACCACACGAACTTGCTCTCGAAGGCTGAGACGGCGCTTGCAATGCTCGCTACGGGCGACTACGACTTTGGCTTTGTCCACGTCAAAGCAGTCGACGACGCAGGGCACGACCGCGACGTTGCCAAGAAGGTTGGATATTTCTGTCCTTGCCACTGGTGCTGTGTCTGTCTGTCTGACTGGGACAGAGTACTAACGAGACGTGGGACTGGCGTGCGTTTGTTGGTCTGATGCAGATCCACTTTATCGAGAAAGCCGACGAGATGGTCGCGCGTATCATCCACGGCGTCCAGGAGCAGCTCAGTGCGCACCAGGACGTGACGATCGTTGTCACGGGCGACCACACGACGCCAGTCAAGTACGGCGACCACACGTTCGAGCCTGTGCCAGTCGCGATTGCTCGCGTTGCGAACGCACATGCGTGTCTCACTGGTGCAAGCGACACTGCTCTTAGCGGCTCGAGTCCACTTGTCGACCGTGTCGAGACGTTCTCAGAGCTGAGCGTTGCGCGCGGAAGCCTCGGACGCTTTGCTGGCGACCAGCTCATGGGCGTGATCAAGCACGTGCGCGCGTACGACGCCTAGAGCGTCTGTGCTTCATAGTAAAATGCGGACGAGAGAACAGTGAGACGTGTCTAGACTACGACACGTGCTTCTGCCTGTCCGTCCTAATGCGTCGTTGTAAATGAACCGAGAGACGCACAGGTGCTAGCTCACTTGCGTGTCATTGTGTCTTCGGCTAACTCACGCCTGCATAGTACGCAGTGGTGGTGCTTGGAAGCGACTTGGGACCTCGAGCTCGCGTGGCACTGGCTGCTTTGTCTCGATCAGCAGCGCTTTGAGCTCCTTTGCAATGCTGCACTCGGTCGTGAGGAACGCTGTCACGCGACTTTGTGCGTGACTCGCTCGATCTACCTGTTGTTCTTGCTGACGCCGTCCGGTGCGGCCACACCGATGGATGTAGTCGTCGATCGTATGCGGCATGTCGTAGATGATCACGTGTGCGACGTCGCGGAAGTCAAGCCCGCGTGCTGCGACGTCTGTTGCAACGAGCACGTCGACGTACCCAGCGCGGAACGCAGCGACGACTTGGAATCGATACGCCTGGGACTTGTCGCCATGGAGCGACGCGACGTGGAACTGTTCGGTCTGGAGCACGCGCGTGACAGCGTCGACGGTCGCGTGCGAGTTGCAAAACACGAGCACTGGTGGAGCAGTCGTCGTTCGGAGCGCTTGTAAGAGCGCAGTGCGCTTGTCCCGTGCGCTCTGGACAAACTGGACGTGCTGCGAGACGTCCAAGCGCGTGCGGCCGACGCGATCGCGGCCCATGCCGACGCAGATTGTGATCGGGTTGAGCACCGCTGAGCGCGCGAGTCGATCGAGGAAGCGCGGCATCGTCGCGGACCAGAGCAGCGTCTGCCGCGCAACAGCAGAGTTTGCTGTCTGGAGGATCGCGCGGAGCTGCGGCTCCATCTCAATGTCGAGCATGCGGTCGACTTCGTCCAAGACGAGGTACTGCAGCGCATCGAGTGTTACGACGCGGCGTTCGAGCAAGTGGAGCAAGCGACCTGGTGTCGCAACGACGACGGAGATCGGTGCATGATTGCTGCGGCTGTGATGGTGACTCTGCTGGATCTGTGTGACGTGGTGCTGCAGCGGGATACCACCGCAGACTCCGAGTGCAGTGAACGTGTCGCCACGGACAAGCCACTGCGGCTCACTCTCACTGGTGTTGGGAGTCAGTGGTGGCGCTGCTGTTGTTGTTGTCGATGCAAAGTAGCTGAGTTCGTGCACAATCTGCTCCATGAGTTCGCGCGTTGGGACGACAATGAGTCCAATTGGCGCTGCGGCAGCAGTGGCAGTAACTGAGTGATGGAGCTGCTGCTGGTGTCGCTGCTGCGAGAGCAGTACGAGCAGCGGTATGAGGTAACAGAGCGTCTTGCCACTGCCAGTTGCTGCGAGACCAATCACATCGCGTCCGCTCAAGACGGACGGGATCGCTTGCATCTGAATCGCACTTGGCCGGAGGATGCCACGAGCATGAAGAGCGCTGTGTAGCAGGCACCAAAGCAAGCGCAAGTGCACCAGGGGTGTTGTCAGTCCACTCGCCAGAATCGTCACGACTCAGACGCCTCGTGTGTATGCATGTGCGCACCGAAGGATTGGACTCGGGAGGTTCATCTGTTCGAAAGTCTCGACTGCAGGCGGTACGTCTGTGCTGCCGCTGCTCGCTGTTGTGGTTGATGGGGTAGTGCTCGCAGCGTCCGTCGCGACCGAGATGCCGTGCTCCAAGCGCGTCCACGCAGCTTCCTGCAGCGCGTCGCTATCAAGAGTTGGAGCAGCATCAGTTGCTGCTGGTGTGCTGTACGACAGGACGCCGTTGCTCTTCTCCTCTTCTTCTTCGCCTGTGTGCACACTCTTGCGCTTCTTGCGCAGCGGCACGTACGCGCGCATTTGCTCAGGTGCCATTGTTGCTGGCGATGTTGTTGTCACGCTTAGTGTCGTGCAAAATAGAGTCCACATTTTCAGAGCAAATGGCTCGAAAATACTAGACAAAGTTGCGCAGATGGAGGTGGTTACGATGGTTACGCTCGTAGTCAACACTTTTGACCGCTCAACCAAACATGCGCGCAGCGGTTCGCGAGACAATGCCGAGGATCTCTTCGATCTCGTCCTCTGCGAAGCGCTTCTGGAGACTCGGGATGAGTGCCACGGCCTCCTCCACCTCCTCCGGGTTCAGGTTCGACAGACACGCGATCTCAAACTCCTCAAGGCGGTACTCGGCCACGTGTCCGTCCACTTCGCGCTGGAACGCCAGCGACATCAGCGCTCTGCACACGTCATTGCATACGTAGTAGTGAGTATGTGTGCGAGCATTGATCTATACATACAGATACAGACACTGTCGCATCATGGTCCCAGCAGTCGACTCACTCTCGCAGTTCCGTCACAGACGCCTGGTTCGCAACAGGGTCTTTCGTGCCACTGAAGCGCTGCACGTACGAGTACGTCTTTTGAAACACACTGCTCGTTCACATACACACAGAGCGCATCAGTCTCACCATGCTTCTCTCGCAATTGATCCACGACGACCATACTGTCTGCGAATGCAGCAGAGGGCAACAAGAGACGCACCCTGTGAGCTGCTTCTCCTGGTTCTCGTAGTCGGACTTTTGCTTTTCGAGGATGACAGCGACCTCAGCGTTCGAGAGACACGTCTCGTTGCGGAAGTCGTCGCCGAGGTTGAGCTCTGCGGCGTCCTCCGTGTCCACGACGTGCTGCGGGTTCGACGACATGCTCGCTGCTGCGATTGCTTTGGTGTGTTGTTTTGTTTTGCTTGATGAGTCGCTGGCAGTGTATAGTGACTTGTTTTCACTATTGGACGTTTTTGACTTGGTTTCACTATTTCTCGGACAGCGCACTGTTTGGTTTGGTTCCACAAGAGCGACTCACAAACGCATTGATGAGCAAGATGCTGCGAACGAGTGGCAGCAAGCTGCGCACTGCGCTGCGTCGCGAGTTCTCGGCCAAAGCTGGCGCTGGCGGCATCGCAGGTGCGTCTATCGCATGGACGTGCGCTTGCTCTTGCATTGTGTACATATGCGTAACTAATGCATGGCATGCATTGCTCTCATACACAGGTGCAAAGATCACCGGCGTTGCGCGCTTCTACAAGGACGTTGGCGTGAAGACGGTCGAGCAAGACGGCGAAGAGCTACATGCAGTGACGCTCGATGGCAAGACTGTGAAGACCGGGTCGCGCACGCCCGTGCGCTTGCCAAACAAGGCGCTTGCATTCGCAGTTGCGCACGAGTGGGACGCGCAGACAACAGACATTCGTCCCACGACGATGCCGCTCATGTCACTCGCGTCGACCGCGCTGGATTTGGGCAAGACGTCAAGCAAGAAGGAGCTCGTGGACGAGATGATGCACTACTTTCACACCGATACTGTGTGCTACCAAGTCACGGCCGACCAGATGGAGAAGCTCGCCGCGCTCCAGACGAAGAAGTGGACTCCGCTTCGCCAGTGGTTCGCTAAAGCGTTCGATGGCGACGTCGACGTGAGCCACGGCACAATCTCCGGTCTTTCGCACAGTGAGCAGATTGTCCGCAACGTGCGCTCGCACCTCGAGCAGGTACGTGCGTCCTGTCAGTCTATCTCTATGGCTGGCAGTCGCTCACTCTATCACCCACCGTCGCTTGCTCTCTCTGTCATCATAGCTGAACGACTATGAGCTCGTGTCGCTGCGTCTCGCGACCAAGGAATGCAAGGTTCGACCAGTTGACTGCCTCTCTATTTCTTTGACGATGCGATGAAGTGCCTCCTGCGCTCGGCAAGCAGCAATCGACTGAGCTGCGTGTCTGTTGGTCTGCAGTCGCTCATCACGGCCGTCGCGCTGTTCAAGCGCCACATCACGGCAAAGGACGCGATGGAGCTGTCGCGTCTCGAAGAAGAGTTCCAGATCAGCCGCTGGGGGCTCGTTGAAGGCGGCCACGACCTCGACCGCGTCAACTGCGCCGTGAACCTCTCGAGCGCGTCGACGATGCTCTGGCTCTTCCAGAACCAGCAGTAGAGCTCTGAGTCGCCATCACGACTGCACCAGTGTGTGTGTGTGCACTTGTATGGAGGTGTCTATGACAGACTGATAGACGGATTGACACATTTGCATACACAGAATACAACATTGTCGACTCTTCTCGACTCGTCTTGACACACTCATCGTCGTCCTAGATGCGCAGCACGCGCGCAAGATCTGCTGTGAGCTCAGTCTCTTCCTTCGACGCGTCTGGCGCGAAGAACTGGTGGCGAAAGAGCACGAGGATCACTGGCACCGAGGCGACGAGGAAGAGACTACAGGCGACAATGAGCACGAGCGAGTGCGACGTTGCGCCACTACTGCCACTAGCACTTTCGCCATCATGGTCTTTGTCTTTCGTCGCATGGCTTGGGTCGTCGCCGCCGCCAGTTGCGGAGGTCGTCATGAAGCTCGCAGGTCTGCAGATCGAGCAGTTCGCGCCAGAGCAGAGCTCGAGTGCGAGTGCAGTCGATGCGACAGCGCCGCTGCTGAGTCCACTGAGCGTCGCAGCGCGGTCAGCGCACATGGTCGTGCGCATACGGAGGAACATGCGACTTGATGCGGCGCTCGGGATGTTCACGACTGTGACTGACGAGGAGACGTACTGCTGCTGATGGAGCAAGTGCGACGCTTCCGTCAGCTGCAGCGAATCGCTTGCTGCTGTCGTGTTTGGATCGAGCGCTGCGAGTGCTGAGCTCGAAGCAGGTGACGAGAGTGCGAGTGCGACAACGTCGTGTGGCTCGCAGCTTGTGTTGACGCTTGCGAGGAGACTCATCGCATACCGGTTGACTGCGTCGCCAGCGTCGCCGTCGTTCCAGGACGCGTTCCAATGCGCGATACCGAGGCATGTCGTCGCATTCGCGTCTTCGATAGCTTCGAAGCGAGCCCACGTGAGTGGCACGACCTGGTGTGGTCGTATGACCATGTCGATGGTGAAGAGAGTGAGTGAGATGGTACTAGTATCGCTCAATGGATGAGCGTGTGGGTATGTATGTATGTATGTATTCGAGCGTACCTCGTGCTTGCTGCCTTCGCCAAGGAGCTTCCAGCGCGGACGCTGGTACAAGATCTGCGCATTGTTTGTTGCGTCGTAGCTATCGACGTGTGGCTCTGCTTGTGCGTCGAGCGGTTCGCCAATGACGATGAAGTCGCTCGCAAACTGCTTCACAGGCGCAGCAGTGAGTATTGCGAGCACAGCCGACGCTGATGACGAGCTGTTGTTGCTGTTGGTTGATGCAGCCGGCGGCGCAAAGACTGTGAATAGGCGGAGACGCAGCGACGCTGCTGCCAGTGCATGCGCTGTGCTGCTGAGCCCTGTGTGTAGCACGAGCAGCGCAGCTGAGAGCAGCAGCAGTGTGTGTCGAGACACCATCGTCGTCGCGATTGAGGCAGGAGCGCGGTGGCGAATCGCAGAATGCGCTCCCGAACTAGCAGCACCGAAGAAGCGCTTGCATGCTTTGAATGTCTTGAATGTCTTGCTGTGTGCAGTGGGAGCACCCCATGTGGACCGACGGACACAGTGCGCTGCTGTTTGCACTGTCCACGAGTCAGTGCTATAGAAGGAAAATGTCGAGACGTCCGCATACATGGCGCTTGTACAGATACATGGCATGCGTCGAAGACGAGTATGTTCAAGCGCTCCTACTCACAAACAACGGAGGAGGAGGGAGCATGGAAGACGCTGGTGCATTGCGCCAAAGAGCCAAAGCGCGCGAGTGCTTGCATCGTGGCATTGAGGCAGCTCGTTGAAAGGTTGCTGATCTTGATGCCGCATTCAAGATTCGACTAACACGATTACATTCTCTGATCTTGAACTCGGATTCGGAAATCCCGCTTTTCGCGGCTATTTGATTTTCAAATGTATTCACTTGCGTTTTGTATGCTCAACCACGTTGTCCAGTTTCCTCACTTTGTACTGCGGGACTCAAGAGCTGCTCTGTACGCGAACGACCGACCGCGACGAACACGAGCATGGCGGTGCGTGTGTGCTGTAAGGCGGCAGCAATATCCTCCTGTTGTTACTTGACGCTTGCGCGCGAGGAGGACATGCATAACGTGAAGCGCTGGCTGTGCGCGTGTCGTTATGCAGCACTCGCAAGATGTCGACGAGCTCGCGTCGCTCATGCCGCGGACCAAGTGCGTTCTCGAGCTCATGTGATGCGATTGGACGCGGACATGCTAGCGTTTGTGGCGCTAACGTACGCAACTGCTTGTTTATATGTCACAGAGCTGCAAATGAGCGAGCACAAGTTGATGCGAGGAGTCTGAAGCAGTACATGGAGGCGTCCAAGGTGCGTCTGTCTCCATACTGCGGCTCTATCAAGACAGGAAGCGCTGTACTGACGCTTGGACTTGCTGTCCATGACGCTGCTATCGCTCCCTACAGAAGAACGGACCGGACGCTACGTACGTCACACATGCGATTCACACTGGAAGAGCTCAAGCGCGTGTGTGGCTCATGATACTCACTGCTTCTCTCTCCATACATCTTGCGTACAGACGCCGCTCGCCTGCGATGGTGCACAAAGACAGCCAGGGATTTGAAGACATTGACGAGTTCTGGGCCGACGACGACGACGACTTTGATCCAGAGGACGACGACGACGAGAGTGCGTCTCCGTCCTCGTGCTGTCTTGACCAACTGCCACATCACTAGTGACGGACTGACTGACTGACTGATGATGTCCGTGTCGACCTGTAGCGAGCATCTTGGAGAGAGACATGTCGGTCGGATCGATGACGAGCGAGCGCCAAGTGCGGCTCTCTGGCATGAGCGCACAGAGCGCCGAGTACGACTTTGGCAATGGAGGAGACAACGACGACGACGAGGACGCGAACCTCTCGACCGACACAATGGACTTGGACGACGGCGCCTCGAGCGCTCGCCCAAGCTCAAAGCGAAGCAGCCGCATGAGCTTGATCGCGGCTGCGCTCGCAAGCAAACAGAGACCGTCGTCGTCAGTCAACAGTCGCAGTCCTGACGGATCGCCAGCGACGAGCTCAAACGCGAGGATGACAACGCCACCGCGGCGCGCTCCGTCGCAAACGAGCCCGCCGACGTTCTCCAAGTTCAGCACTGCGTCGTCGCCAGCGCCGAGCCACGACTTCAACATGAGCACGTCGTTCGATACCGGTTCGGCGATGAAGTCCGTTCCGATTCCACCGACGCGCGCGGACAAAGACCTCGGACCTGTGAAGCGCCTGATCCAGCGCAAGTCGCTCCAAGCGATGTCGCCGATCCGCGTGCCGCCGCTGCCGAACGCCAAGTCGTCATCCAAAGCGACGAGCAAGCCGCCGCGCGACTCGTTTGCAGACGACAACGTCGGCTTTGACGACGTTAGCAGTCCGTTCTCGCTCCAAGGCGACAACGTCTCGCCAGTCTCGAACGGTGCGTCGCCTGTGCGACTGAACTGACTGTCTGGCATGGGTCACTCTGCTTGGTGACTTCTGTATGGCGACTGACCGAGCTGCATATGCTACTGTTCATGTGTCTATGCGAGCAGCGAGCGAGCGCGACCTCGACGCGATGCGCTTTGGAGGCAAGAGAGCAGCAGCTAACGCGTCCGACGATTCGCCGAACGTTCGTGTGGCGCTGTTCAAAGACAAGAAGAAGAAGAAGAAGACAACGGCGCGTGGCTCAAAGAAGCGAACGAGCGACTCGGAGTCGGACTCTGAGAAGGATGTCGACAAAGGCTCGGAGAGCGACGAGTTTGAGCGCATGGGCGTGACACAGCGCAAGCCCAAGGCGGCAGCAGTGAAAGCCACACCCAAGTCGCCCAAGGCACTGAAGCCAGTCAAAGCCAAGCCAGTCGTCAAGCCCAAGACTGCGCGCAAGACGAAAGCGACAAAGAAGCGACCGACCAAGCGCAGCAACGTGCCGACGTTTGACTCGGACGACGAAGATGCGCAAGCGGTGCAAACAGACAACGACAAGTCGCTCAATGCGACCACGAGCGACGAAGACAACGACAATGACAACGACAGCGACTACGAAGCGCCGAGTCACGCAAAAGGCGCGCGGTTGCATGCGCGCGACATCTTGGACACGGACGACAATGACGAGCCTGCAGTTGGCGTTCGCCGATCCAAGCGTCGGCGGTTCAAGCCGCTCGAGTGGTACAAAGGCGAGCACTACGTCTACGAGCGCCGGTCGTCTGGCGTCGGGCTTGTGATCCCAACTGTCCGAGGCATTGAGCGCGCTGGAACGACAACGCCGACAAAGTCTGCGCGCACGTTCACGAAGCGCGCAGCGGCGCAGCGCAAGTCGGTGCAAGCGTTCCCAAAGTCGAAGCTCCCAGAGGGCATTACGTTTGACGACGGTGAGTGGGCGAGTCTGTATGACACCACAGCGAACTGCGTGAACAAGATGAACGTGATCTGCCGCGCGACGGAGATTGAGCACCGTGAGCTCCCCGCTGTTGACGACGAGCCGCCTGGCTTTGCTGGTCAGAGCTTCAATCTCCGGAGCTCGCATCCGTTCGCGCGCTGGATCTGCGGTCGACTCGCGCTCCCCCCAGGCGCAGCAAAAGAGGCCGAGAGCGTCGCAGACGCCGTCCAAGTGTTCTACGTCACGACTTGCCAGCCGCAGTCGCTCGAAGTCGCGTTTGGTCCAGTGACAGACGAGTACTTTGACATGACAAAGGCGACGCGGTTCTTGCTGAGCCCTGGCGATGAGTTCTACGTGCCGTCGCGCAATGCGTACTACTTGAAGAACTACTCGGACAAGACTGCGTGCGAGCTGCACTTTACGATCATGAAGCCCGACGTGCCAGTGACTAGTGGCGTCCCAACGTCTGCGACCAAAGCAGCAGGGACCGATACATCGGTGAACACATCGAGTGTGTCGATGGTGATGTCGCCGTCGCGCGAGAGCAGTGCAGTCGACGACGCGAACGTGAGCGACCGCCGCGCGACAAAGAGCACGAACACAAAGAGCAAGAGCGTTGTGAAAGAGGAGCCAAAGAGTCCGAGACGGCTCAACCTCATGCCGTGACCGCAGACCGTCGGTTGTCGTACAGTACTCGTAGAGCAGGTCCAAACAGAAATCAGAGCGTGAGTGTCGATTCGAAGCGAGCTGTGATGCAGCAGGCGTCGAGCGTCGCGCTGACGAGGATGCCGATAGCAGACGGACCATCGAGGCACTGGAGGTCCAATCCAATGAATGGTCTAGCATCTCGACACTGCACTGCATCATGACATCATGATGATGATGAAGGACACCTCAACGCGCGATCTCTGGATAAGTATCAAAATGCCGCTGTATTCATTCTACATGGGCTGACAAGGTGACGGAGTGCGTGCGCGCGCATCGAGGCGAGAAGTGATCTCGCGTGCTGCTGCGACCGCTGCGTCTGTGTGCGTACTGGTACATGGCTCGAGCTGCTGCTAGTGTTTCTACCTATCAACAGCTGCTGCAACTACTGCTGCTGCTGCTGCTGGTGTAATCTACTGCTACTACCTATCGTCGTTGTTCTTGTTGTTCCTAGTGTCGCGTAGCGCTCGAGCTGCTGGGTTTAAAAAATTGGTGCCGCTGGTCGTCGCCGCACGTTCTGTTGGTACGGCGCGCTGGCAAGTGTGTGCGTTGTGCGTTGTGTGTTGTTGTGTTGTTGTTGTCGCACGTACAGCGACTAGCTAGCTCGTGCATCGCAACTCGTGCAGCTGCGAGCGCGTGAGCCGCAAGTCGAGGTTCGCGCCCCAGCCGCACATTTGCTCGAACGAGTCGTGCGTGAGCTCGACTTGCTGCACAATCTCCTCTGAGCTCGGGTGCTCCACGAACTTGAGCGTCTTTGCAAATGTGTACGGCACGTGCCCGACCGCCGAGTGGCACGCGTCGCGCTCGGCCATGGAGTCGCCGACCGAGACAAAGTTGTAGTACGTCTCAGGCGCTGCTTTGCCGCCTGCAGCGTCGGGCTGCGTCTGGTGCATAAAGCACTTGCGTGCAATGAGCTGCATCACTTCGTGCTTCCACGAGTTCGAGTCGCCGCCGACGCCAAACGTCTGCTCGTACCAGCTCCGCGCCGACACGATGTGGATGTCCGAGAGCTCGAGCATCTGCTGCACGCTCGGCAAGTACAGCGCGCACGACATCTCGACCCAGCCGTACTCGGCTGCGGTGACGACAAAAACCGGTCCGTACGACACGGCTTTCTTGAGCAGCCGCACGACGTTTGCTTCAATGAGCGCGAGCATGCAGCGCTGCTCGTGCGTCGCCATGATCTCGTGGCCGCGGTACTTGGGCAGGAGGTTCTCAGCATGGAGCCACGAGCTCGGACAGAGCGTGTCGTCCCAGTCAAACACCACGACTGTGCGTTCGCGCACAGAGCTCGCAGTCGGCGATCCTGCGCGCTTCTTTTGCTGCTGCTGCTGTGCGAGGTGGTGCGCTGTCGCCGCGTCGTCGTGGAACCGCTCGCTCGGCGCGCGCATGGTCTCGACCGTCGAGAACGCCATCGTCTTTGTCGTCCAGTGTGTAGTAGCGATGAAGAAGCGCTAGATGCGTGCAGAGGTGGCGTGCAGGAGCGTCGAGTGATCGATCGATCGATCGAGAGCAGGAGCAGGAGCGATGGCGGCGGCTGTTGGCTGGGCACCACAGCAGCAAGCAGCGTTTCGCGACGTTTTCGAGAGTGAGCGCGAGTGAGCGCCTCGGCGCGTGCTCTTTGCGAGAGCGCCGCCGCATGTTTTTCCCTTCTCGCATACAATCCGACATACAATCTGTACTACGAGGCGGCGAGCACCCGAGCCTGGACGTTTTCTGCGTGAGGGCTCGGGCTGGTCCATCTTTTCAACTCGGTTAATGTTTCATACTCGCAGTAAAGTGCGCAGCTGATCGACTTTGTTGAGAGTGGAAGTGTACTGTGGCTGCTCGCTTAAAGCAGCATTTTATCGATTAAATCCTCACTGCATGTCTCTAAACTGGCGTGCGTCGGCCCGTTTATGTACAGAGGCTGCCTTTTTGCCATGTTGTGTGCTGTTGTTGTGTCTGTGTTATGTCTGTGTTGCTCGACGGCTTGGAGACTGCTCAACGAGCAGTCTTGAAACCATGCACTCCACACGAAAACGATCGTGCCGGCGCTCACGAACTGAGGTCATGGCAGCGCATGGCGATCGCTATCATGTTCATGCACTGCGTGAACTCTGTGTGTGAAATCGCAGTGTTGAGTGAGTGAGTAGCAACACCGTCGTCAAACGCCGACGTACGGTAACCGACGTTCCATCCTCCAAAGCCAAAAAGATTTGCGCACAAAGCACTGGGTTTGCGGCAAAAATTCTCCCAATAGCACATGGGCGGACCAACAAGCGCTGATCGCTCTAGCTCCTAGCTCCTAGCTCCTAGCTCCTGTTGCTCCTGTTGCTGTGTGTGCTTGGCGGCACTTGCAACTCCCTGCGCTCGATCACGCGTGAACTCATTGCACTCATGCGCCTGCTTGCTTCGCACCACAAACCCCTGAGCTCCTCGCTTTGCATGCCGCCGCCAAGTTTGCAAAAACTCGCGCGATCTCTATGCTGCTGCTTTGAGGGCTGCTTTGAGGGGCTAAAGTGTGCGCATTTCAACGCATCCAGTTGGACTGCGATTCGCGAAGCACGATTGCTTGCTTTGAGCTCATTCAGAGAGACGCACACAAGAGCACCAGCATGCGAGGACAAGAGCATGCATGGTCGCCACATTTCACCGAGACTTGCTTCTCAAGATGGCTCCATCCAAATCGCTTTGAGACAGCAACATACCGCCTCTACTATCGCATACAAATCCAATCCATGCGTTTGCACAGGACCGCAACAGCAACTTGTCCATCTGCATCTGCTCGCGTCTCTTCGCGTCCTTTGGCGTCCTTTTGGTAGCAATCGCTGCACAAGAAGAATGGCAATCACACGTGTTCGAGCAGCAGTAGCAGCACGTGTGTGTGCATGTGTGCTCGCACGTGGCATTGACTGACCAGAGCCACAGATGGCGCTCGGTGTGCATGCAGTGCACGTCTGAAAGATCGAGCAGGTGGAGTCTGCCTCCGCTCTTGCCGCCACGATGTGGCTTGGCTCACGTTCCACTTTGCTTTGCTAATCGAGACTTCGATAGTGCTGAGCTTCATCGTCACCTTATCACCATGTCTGCTGGTCTCTGTGCATATCGCTCTGTTGCTCTGTTTGCGGATCTGCCTCAACTTCGCCTTCTGTTGGCACGCGCTTGAGGTACTCTCGGATCTCTGCGAGATGCCCGTAGCTCGTCTCGAGGCACTCGCGTGACTGTCTCCAGAAGCGAGGGAGGTACTGCATCTTGTGCGATCGGAGACACCAAAGGAGCATCGAGAGCTGATACGCTCGGAGCATGTGCGCTTTCGCCGAGTAGCCTCGATGCAGCACTGCGAGCTCGAGCACGTTCGGGTCGATCACGAGGTTCCCAAACGCATTCAGGAGCACGACTGTCCCGACGCTCGTGTACGATAGCGCTTTCGGCGTCTTTGGCGGCAGCTTCGTGACGACATCACCTGCGTTGACGAACGCAAACGTTGCTGGCACAGCGCGGTTGTACTTCTTCTTGAACGACGTGTTGCCGAGACGAGGACACCCGAACGTCGTGCACGTGACGTTTGCGATCGCGAGTTGCATGACAACGTCAAAGCTGCACAGCGCTGCAAGTGCACCTCCGAGACTGTGCCCAGTCGCCAAGATCTTGCGCGCGTCGCAGTCATAGAGCTGCTTCACACGCTCGAGCACGCGCTTCTGGACCGACAAGTACGCGGCGTAGAAGCCCGAGTGCACTTTTGGCGGATTGCGCTTGCACAGCAGGCAATGGAGCCACGTGCGCTGCGTGTGGACACTTGCATCTGGCAGTCGCACAGCGGACGTTCGACGCGACCGCGGAGTCAGCGCTGGGACTTTTGAGAGATCCGACTGCTTGGCGGTCAAGTGCAGCGCCATCGCCGCTTGGAGGTCGGTCTTGGCGTTCTTCTTGCTCGATGTGCCTCGGAACGCAACGATGATCGTCGTGAGCGACTCGAGGATCAAGCAGTGCGTGTCCGTGGCTTCGTCCTGAATGATCTCGACAATCGTGAACTCTCGATCGCGGACAAACTGCTGGACGTGCTCGAGCTCTTGCGCTGCGTCTTTGAATGCGCTCTCGTGTTTACCACACGCGTAGACGAGCTGCGCGAGGTTGAACGCCTCGACTTGCTTCGCCATGATAAACTGCGACGGATCTACGAGAGCAATGTCGCGCAAGTTTGGGAACTTGGTCGTGAGGTACACGTCGGACTCGTACAGGAAGTACTTGATCTGCTTGTGCTGGTGCTTGATGACGTTCGCACCGACGACCCAGCCTTTGAGACCGACCGCGTCGTCTGGGAGCGCGCAGTACATGCTCGTGAGTGTCCAGACTGCCATGCAGACGAGAAAGCCGAGCTGGAGCTGCACTGCACCCATCTGGACGACGCGAACAGCGTGTGCGTCGTTGCCCAAGTCGGTTGGACTAAAGAGTCGATCAAACGGCGCAGACCACGCAGCGATGTGGCCGCCGAGCGTCGCGTAGAGCACAGTGTCGCGGAAGTAGAGCACAAAGATGTGGAACTCGGTGAAGATCCGCGCAAAGTCCTGGACAAAGATGTGCTGGAACGACCGCCCTGCGCACGTGCACTTGTAGAGCGCGATCGCGAGCAGGAGAGCGTCAAAGACTGTGATCACGATGCAGTCGTTGAGCAAGTGCGGCTGCTCGATCAACTTGCCGTGCTGCAGGATCAGTCGCACTGACGTGATGACATTTGTCATCGGGAGAAAGTCAAACACCACTGCGCTGCGCCAGCCGAGCGTGAGTCGGAGCACCATGTAGACGAGGATCACGCCTGGGATCACATGCGCAAACTGCTGTCCGCGCACGATCTGGAGCCATCGTCTCGGCGTCGTTGTCCTAGTTGCCGTTGCATTTGTGTCGGCGCTGTTGTCCTGTGCTGGCGTCAGCTCAGACTGTTCAAGCGCAGACCACCCGGACACGGTCGTGAGGTAGAAGTCACTCAAGTGCGTGAGTGTGAAGTAGATGAGCACGGCCAGGAGCGTGTTCGTCGCACCCATGAGCTCGCGACTGATCTCGTCATCTGGATGCAGCGCGTTCCATGCGTTCGAGACGAGTGAGAGCAACGCGATCACCCACGAGAGCCCTGCGAGACGGAGGATCTCTGTCTGGACTGGCTGTCGATTGGTGTAGAGCACGAGGCGCCGGATGAACAACGTCGACGCAATGAGCACGATCAGCTGGACCAACCCATCGGCCCAGACGCCATCGTCGCCCAAGTCAGCTTGGTTACTGGGTGGACCTTGCGTCGACGTCCCGACAACGCCGTACAGAATCTGCAGCAACGGCACTGCGACGACCATTGCGTGCACTACCATGTGAAGCAGCTTGATCTCGGACGATGCGAGCGTGCCGAGTTTTAGATGCGAGTGCTCCACGACCTTGAGCACGTTTCGCTTGAGCGCTCTCTTGTGGAACGACGCAGCTGTGCGCGTGATGAACTTGTTTGCTGCATTGGAGCTCTTGGCGGGAGACTGCAGCGTGTGGTGCACGCCCGTCGCAGTCGTGACGACGAGATCGTCGAGCGGTGTGACTGTCATTGTGTCCGAATGCTTCAGATGCAACGATGGTAGGGTTGACGGCGGCTGATCGACGCAACCGTGCAGACACCTCCCTTCTTCGCCGTCGTCGCCGTTGCGGCGTAACTCGTACTCACCGCACTCACTTGTCTGCACTGCTTGCTGCTCGCTTGCCCACTCTGCTTCGACGTGCTGCCACCTCGACGCTCTCGACGGAGACGCGTCGTCCCTCGTATAATTGACGGCAGAGTCACCAAGCTCGTTGAACGCACACTTGGTCTGCACTTCATCGACAGATACCGCAACATTGGTAGCATCTCTGAGCGCTGGTGCTGCACGTAGACCCGAGTCGTTGTAGCAATCGCCTGGAGTGCTGTCACGACAACGCCTTTCGGAATGTTGCGAGGCCTCAAGTGTGGTGGTAGTGGCCACCTCGTTATCGTCATGCTCGCTTGGTCGGACCTTGCTGCACACTGCTGACAGTGCCATCACACCACCAGTCCATTGCAATGTGCCTACCAGTGGCTGTTTGCCAAACAGCCACGTCGTTTCGTGGTCACTTTAAATAGGATATTTTATTCAACTGCGGCAAAACATCCAAATGTTAATCCGACAAAATAATCAATAAATCGTACAAAACCCTTTGGAAAAAATTGACCACGTTTCTGCACTGAGCTCTCGCACTGACTGTCGGCACTCGATGCACTCTTCAAAGGAACCGTCAGTCTGCGAATACATCGTTTCAGCTCTGGCGACAACTTATCCTCTTCGTCGACACACATAGAATCGCCACAATTACAATTCTTGATATTCCTCGAGAAACAAGATGCATCATTCAATCCACATACTCCTTTGAGAAAGTGATCCATGGCTGCTCACTAGCACGCAACACGACAACAGCATGTCCGACACCGTTGCTGCAGCCACCTCTTGCAAGCGCCATCATATAACCGAGAGAATGGGCAGAGAACTTGGGGTTTCAAAGTGATGTATCATTCAAGCGGGTGATCGGGTACATACGTATGGCGTGTGTTAGTGTGTGCATCGCAATGTATATATTAACGTTAGAAGAGATGTGTGCATTGCTGTCGACCTTGCACTTGATCGTGTCAACCTTGTCTTCTGAAGCGCTCACAGCGGCTGGAGTACCAATCTTGTGCGATTCAAGGTGCAGTCCACATCGACAATTATTTAGAGAGATTCGTGTTTGCACACCACTGAAAACAACCCTTGCATGGAAGATTTGGTGTTCCCAAATGGTGCCTCTTTTAAGAGACTGATGGGCAACATATGTGGGCGCTGGGCATATGTTAGTGTATGCATCGCAACGTAAACATTAATATTAGAAGAGGTGTGTTCATAACTGCTCTCTAACTGCTTTGTCCTAGTGTCTATTGAGACTGATCAGTGATTCCCTATGTCTGTCGGTGTGCATGTGTAGATAGCCATAGTCCTATCTGAGCTAGCCAAGAACGACGTGAGTGCGCGTTTGCTAGTTGATAGGGTTGAAATGGTGGCCAAGTACAGTGTGGTGCACAAGCTGCACCCAAACGTCCTCATCAGGATGACGCACAAGCGGATGCACCAGAAGGTATGTCTATTCCTATGCTATGTATGACTCTGTGTAACTACTCACACTGTCCATTCTATGTGATTTAGATCCCAATAGTAGACGGCAAAGTCGTCCTCCACGGTAAGACGCTCTCGCTCTCTGTCTCTGATGCTCTCTCAATAATTGTGACTCTCTGTGTGGTTTGTCTCTCTGTGTGTCTCTGCGTATAGGCTCGCAGAGCCTGAGCCGTCTCGGTTACAGTCACAACCATGAGACTGTGACCGTAGACGGCCCAGGTCGCTCTTTCCGCAGACAGCAGACTTTGAGCGCCTGTGGAGAGAGCGATACAGTCACTATCGGCGCGCCGAGAGCAGGGTATGACCGCCCCTCGCTCTCGATTGCGTGCTCGTCAGCGCTCATGAGCGCCTTGGTCCTCAGTGGACGCTCATCGCTAGCTTACTACCTAATAGGTCCGTCTATCATGCTCATGCTTGCTCTTGCTTATCTTTGATCTCCTCTTTCTCTTGTGTACTCTACCCTTGCCTAGGTCCATCGGCGCAGTCATCGCCCGGTGGCGAAATACTGCGCCACTGCCAATCGACGGCGTCGCAGCGACCTTCCGCGACGCGGAGGTGATTGAGCTGCAGATAGCACTGAGTGAATGAAAGAAAGTGAAGCAAGAGTAGCAAAGGAGTTGTTTGTCAATGTCATGTATTGATTGATTGACGTACTGGTTAGGTGTTTTGCTAAGTTGCTGCTGTCGCAACATTGGTGTAGCTAAATTGATGTAGGTATGTAGCTGCTTGACCGTAGCGACGACGATATGACGTTACAACGATCCATCACTGAGGACAGGAGCGCTTGTTCTGGTTTTGCTCTTTTTCATCGTGAGCGGCGTTGGCCAATCAGAATCATTTAGCCAATCATAGCACGTCAGGATACAAACATATATCGTTGTTTCCTCAGATATGATTTATAGGTTTTAAACCAATAGAAATTTTTGACGTCGCCTGTTATTGTCCAATCACACTCCAACTTGTGCGTCAGACATTCTCTAGCAATATGTTTTCAATATGAAACAGCAATGGCAATGTCATCCTTTGAGGTGAGACGCTTCTTGTATCACAGAACTGGAACCGTCTCATTTACTGTCACAACCATGAGACTGTGACCATAAACAGCCTGATCGCAAGCTTGCTGCCGAGCAGGCAAGTCTGAACACCCTCTGGCTCTCTCGCCGTGTCGCTCTCTTTCCAAATAATCATTTCCCCGGAGGTAAATTGGTGCAGTCGTCTGGCGTCGCTGTTGCTGTGTCTGCGTCTTGTGTGTATACGACATCGCTCTCGATGAGAAGCAAGGACAGGAGCTTGAGAAGGGCGACGAAATGCGCGCGATGTGTGGTGCGCTTGATCACGCAGACGGCAACGACGATAGGGGGCAGTCTAACCGGATTGGCCGTCTCAAACACCAGGTCGCTCAACAAGTCGCACTTTGTGCATTTTGTCATGAACCGAACATCGTACAAAAGCGCTTTTATCCATATTCAAATTATCCGATATGTTAGAGGATAGTACTACAAAAAAGCCACGCGTTTGAGTTTGAGTTTGAGTATCAGCTCGAGTATTTGGACAAGGCTCAGTTCAAAGTAGCAGCAGCAGCTCACTTTCTCATTCGACTTTGAACCTTTTTATCCCGTACAAATCGATTGAATCCAGACATACTGGATAATAAAATTAGATAGAATCCAGAAATTCTCGATGAGAATGGATTATCCTGTACAAATGGATAGAATCCAGATATACGGGATAATGTGTTTTTTCTGTTTTGCGTGTATCAGTTATCAGATATATATTTCTAATTCATTTTTCTAACTCCGCAGGGTCAAACATCCGCAGCCAAACCCTCTCAAAAGCGATGGGACCGAATCACTTGGTTTTTGTATATATTCGTCCGCTTGAATAGTGAGCGGACGAATATATACAAAAACCAAGTGATTCGGTCCCATCGCTTTTGAGAGGGTTTGGCTGCGGATGTTTGACCCTGCGGATATAATAATTTTTTATATGTACGCACCGGACATGTTCCTAGCATATAGATTACGATAGTGATAAAATTAGGCCATCGCGATATTACACGTGCAGCGCACACACCTCGACACCTCGACCTCGCCGACGGGAAGCGCGCTTGCTTGACGCTCGACGTCCCCCTGCACGCTTTCATCGCCACTACTACTGCACCGCTACGTGTGTGCGTGCGGTCGCTCTTTGCTGCAGCGACGTTGCCACCTCTAGCTGCCTTGTGCTCTTGATCGTTCTCGCTTGCACGAGCTCGCAGCGATCACGATGTCGCGATCGCGAACGTCGCAGCGCACTGGCAATGGCGCTGCTGCAAAGAACCTCTTTGGCGACGAGCGCGCTGTCGTTGGTGTCGACGACCTCGTGCTGCTGAGCACTGTGAGCGAGCACGCGATCCTCGAGAACCTCAAGATGCGGCATGCTGCCGACGTGATCTACTCGTACATTGGCCACGTGCTCGTGGTCGTGAACCCGTACAAGTGGCTCGACATCTACGACGAGCAGAGCATGCGCGCGTACACACATAAAGCGCGGATTGACGTGCCGCCGCACGTGTTTGCCACGGCTGAAGAGGCGTACCGAACGATGCTGAGCGAAGAGGACAACCAGTGCGTGATCATCAGTGGCGAGAGCGGCGCTGGGAAGACCGAGGCGTCCAAGCAGATCCAGAACTACATCGCCGGCGTGAGCGGCAGTGGCGCTGGCGTCGACAAAGTCAAGCGCACGTTCCTCGAGAGCAATCCGCTGCTCGAGGCGTTTGGGAACGCAAAGACGCTGCGGAACAACAACTCGAGTCGCTTTGGCAAGTACTTTGAGCTCCTCTTTGACTCGGCCGGGCGACCGCAGGGCGGCAAAGTCACCAACTACTTGCTCGAGAAGTCGCGCGTCGTCAAGCCCGGACGCGGCGAGCGGAACTTCCACATCTTCTACCAAGTCCTAGCGGGTCTCCCCGATGCTGCGCGCAAGAAGCTCCAGCTCGGTCGCCCAGACGCGTTCCAGTACCTCCGAGCGAGCGGGTGCTACGCAGTCGACGATGTCGACGACGCTGCCGAGTTTGACGACACGATGGCTGCGATGCAGCACGTTGGGATCAAGCGCAAGCAGATTGAGCTCGTGCTCCAGACGGTCGCGGCTGTGCTGCACTTGGGCAACATTGAGTTCCAGTCCGAGACTGTTGGCGACGCGGAAGGCTCGTCCGTGCGCGATCGCCGGTCGCTCGAGATCGCGTGCAACTTGCTCGGACTCAGCGCTGATCGTCTCGAGCACGCGCTGTGCTACAAACTGCTGCAGACCATGGCACCCGGCGGGAAAGTCGAGTCGTACGAAGTGCCGCAGAACCCGAGCCAAGCGACTGCGCAGCGCGACTCGATCGCGCAGAATGTCTACGACCGCCTCTTTGCGTTCCTCGTCGAGCGCGTGAACCACGCGCTGGACATTGAGAAGACCGCAGCAAAGCGCGGCGAAGTCGTGAGTGAAGACGCAATGACGAAGATCGGAATCCTCGACATCTACGGCTTTGAGGTCTTTGACAAGAACGGCTTTGAGCAGTTCTGCATCAACTACGTGAACGAGAAACTCCAGCAGATCTTCATTGAGCTCACGCTCAAGAGCGAGCAGGACGAGTACGCGCGCGAAGGCATTGCGTGGACGCCGATCCCGTTCTTCAACAACAAAGTCGTGTGCGACTTGATCGAAGCGAAGCGCCCGACGCCAGGGATCTTCCTCATCCTCGACGACACGGTCAAGACGATGCACTCGCGCCAAGGCGACGCGATCGACGCGACGTTCCTCGACAAAGTCGCAGGGCTCCACCAAGCCCACCCGCACTTTTCAAAGCGCGGCAAGACGTTTGAGATCAAGCACTACGCCGGTGACGTGCAGTACAGCACGGACGGCTTTGGCGACGCAACGAAGGACTTCTTGAGCAAAGACATTGCGCTCATCATCAGCGCGAGCTCGAACAAGCTCATGCGGTACATCTTCCCAGAAGAGATCGACTTGAACGACAAGCGCATGCCGCAGACTGCTGGCTTCCGCATCCGCACGCAGTGCGAAGCGCTCGTGACAGCGCTCATGGACTGCACGCCGCACTACGTCCGGTGCATCAAGTCGAACGACCAGAAGCAAGCAAACAAGCTCGATGACCGCCGCGTTGTGCACCAGATCAAGTACCTCGGCTTGCTCGAGAACGTCAAAGTGCGCCGTGCTGGGTACGCGTACCGCGGCGACTACGGTCGCTTTGTCGACCGCTTCAAGCTCTTGTCGAAAGAGACGTACCCAGAGTTCCGCGGCACGGACAAGAAAGGGACGCAGGCGATCCTCCGGGGCGCCGTGAAAGCGCTGCCGCAACTCGAGCGCGAAGTGCAGCTCGGGAAGACGATGGTGTTCATCCAGACACCCGAGACGTTCTTTGCGCTCGAGAAGCTCCGCGAGAAGAAGATCGGGTCGTTCGCGACGCGGATCCAACGCGCGTGGACCAAGTACTACGGTCGCCGCCACTTGCTCCAGCTCAGCCACGACATCACAAAGCTGTACACGGCGAGTCGCAAGCAGCGGCAGCGCGTGAGCATCTACCGGCCGTTCGACGCGCTCTACTTGCGCAACGACGCTGTGCGCGATGCGATCCTTGGGATCTTGCGCCACTATGGCGACTCGGAGAAGATCGTGTTCTTGGACACGGTCGAGAAAGCGATCCCGAGCGTCGGGGCGGCTGCTGCGCCAGCTCCTGGTGGCGCTGCAGTGAACGGCGCGAGCAGTCACGTGAATGACGTTACGCCACTTCTCTTGAGTGCGCGGCTGCTCGTGATCACCGACTGCTACGTGTACCTGATGGAGCAGCGGACGTGGCACCCAGTGGTTGACCCGAAGAGCTCGTTTGAGCCGCCGCTCGTGTACTTGCGACGGCGACTCGCACTCAGTGCGATCGAAGAGATCACAATGAGTACGCTCGCAGACCCGTACTTTGTCCTGCGCGTGCGACAGGATCCGCTCTATGGCGAGCCGGACAAGCGCAATTGGCTCGACAACAAGCACACGATGGTGTGCATGGCGACCGGGAAGAAGTTTGGTCTGTTCAATCGCCGGCACCACTGCCGGTACACGGGCAAGATCTACTGCCACGACGTCTGTAAGCTCTTGGAAGTCGTGCCGGACCGAGGGTTCTACACGCCAGTGCGCGTGTACGACAAGGTCATTGGACTGTTCTCGACCGAGTTGCCAGAGGACCAGCTCCTTGCGTCGGAGAAGAAGACCGAGATCGCCGTGACGCTCGTCGATGCGATCCGCGCGCAGACGCAGCACGTGATTGCGATCACGTTCAGCGACGCCCTGCGTCTCCGGACTGCGCCGAGTCTGTCCAAGTCGCCATCGCAGCAGATCCAGTTCGTCCCATCCAAGCACGACCGGATCACAGGCGACAAGCTCAACGTGCAGATCCACGTCGCGCCTGGCGTCCCGGACGAGTACATCCGGAAGCGCCGCAAGCGCGAGAAAGCGCGGCGCAAGAAGATGGAGCGCCAGCGCGACGAAGAGCTTGCGATCCGCGCGCAGCGCCACGCGCAACGTGAAACTGAGCGCGAAGCCGAGCGCTTGCGCCGCGTCGCGGAGAAGAAAGCAAAGAAGCAGGCGGAGAAAGATGCGCGGCGGCACTCGAGCGTGACGCGCAAGGCGTCCAAGACGTCGATGGAGCAAGTGCGCAAGTTTGGCGAGTCGGTCCAGAGCGGATCGATGTCGTCGTCGTCGCTAAACGGCGGCAGTGGACTGCAGTTTGGCGGCGCAAACAGTGAGCTCGCCGCTGTGCTCGCGCGCCGACGAAGCGAGAAGTGAGTGTGTGTGTGGCACTTGGAGCGTCGTATGGGAGCGCTCACAAGAGAGAGAGAGACCAAGCAAAGAGCTCTTAAGTCACAAAGGAGTACTCGACCATGTGCGTCTGGCAAAGCGCGAACAGCAGTGTCTTGTGAATGCGCTCGGAAGCGGAGCTGTCGTGTTACGTCTCTAGAGTACACTGTGGTGCGACGCACTCACTCACTTATACAGACAGACGACAGCGTCACGCTTGCTCCTGCTTGCTCCTTACTAGTAGTCGACCGAGAGCGACGGGAGCTGCGAGAGGTGCTCGACGCCTGCGCCCGTGAGCTTCGTGCAGTACCAGAGGTTGATCGACGCGAGGTTCACGAGCGCCGTCAAGTGCTTGAGTCCGTCGTCCGTGATCTCGCCGCACTCGGCGAGGTTTAGCGACGTGAGCGATGTGAGCTTCGCGAGCGTCGGCATGCCGGCGTCCGAGAGCTGCCCACAGTTCCCAAGGTCCAGGGACGTGAGCTGCGGCATGTGTGTGAACGCGTCGAGACTCGCGTCCGTGAGCTTCGAGCAGCTCGCGAGGTCGATCGCCTGGAGCTTTGTGAGCGACGCGAGGTTCCGGATCCCCGCGTCGCTGAGCTTGTTGCAGTACCAGAGCACGAGCGTCTCGAGCTCCGTGAACTGCGCAATCACCTCCGTGCTCTTGTCCGTCACGAGGCGGCAGTTGGCGAGGTTGAGCGTCCGGAGCTTCGTGAGCTTCGCCAAGTACCGCACGCCGTCGTCGTCGACGTGGTTGCACCGCATGAGGTTCAGACTCGTGAGGTTCGTGAGCTGCCCGAGGCCGCGGAGCGCAGCGTTGCCGACTTGCCGGCAGTTGGCCAAGTCGACGATCACGAGCGACGGGATGTGCGCGAGCGCGGCGATGCCGTCGTCGCGAATGCCCGCGCAGCCGCCGAGGTAGAGCGACTTGAGCTTCGTGAGCTTTGTGAGCGCGCGGAGACCGTCGTCAGTGACTTGGTAGCAGCTCACGAGGTCGAGTGACGTCAAGTTCGCGAGCGTTGCGATCGATCGGAGCGCGGCGTCTGTGATTTTGCCGCACTTCATGGCGTTCACGAACCGCATCTTCGCGAGCCCTTCGAGGTGCTCGAACGTCTTGTCGGCGATCTCGCTGCAGTACCAGAGGTTGCACGACGACAGGTTCGGAAAGCTCCGGAGGACCTCCGTGCCAGCGTCCGTGAGGTTGTAGCACCCCGCGACGTCGAGCGTGATGAGGTTTGTCAATGGCGCGAGCGCAAGGAGTCCAGCGTCGGTCACTTCGCCGACGTTTGCGATCTCGAGGTGCCGCAAGTTCACGAGCGCCTGCAGTGCGCTGATGCCGACGTCCGTGAGTTGACTGCAGTTCGACAGGTTCAGGTTCGTGAGCGACGCCATCGTCGCGAGTGCCGTGATGCCAGCGTCCGTGAGCTGGCCCTGGTTGCAGTACCAGAGGTTGAGCGTCCGCAAGTTTGGCAAGCGCGCGAGTTGCTGGATGCCCGAGTCGCCGATGCGGCGGCAGCCACGGAGACTCAGGTTGTCGAGCCGCTTGAGCGCCGCGATCGCAGTGACGCTCTCGTCCGTGAGCTCCGTGCAGTACCCGAGGTTGAGCGATGTCAGCCGTGGGTTCGCACGCACGAGCGCGACGACACTGGTGTCCGTCACGTGGTAGCACCCTTTCAACGCCACAGACCGGAGCGACGGGATCTGGGCGAGGAGCGCCACCGACGCGTCCGTGATGTGCGTGCAGCCAGTGAAGACGACATCGACGAGACGTGGGAACTGCGTCGGGAGCTTCGCAAAATGCTCGTCGTGCAGCACGCGGCGCGCGGGAATGAACGACAGCGACCGCGCTTCGAGCCCAAAGTCCGACCCGAGCGCCTTGCTCGTGAGCATCACGCGGAAGACCTCGTCGACGTTCAAGAACTTTGCGATGAGATGGTGCACGGGAGCGAGCAGCTCAATGATCGGCGACACAGTCTGTGGACTCGCGAGCTCAGTAGACGGAGCAGCGCTTGCATTTGGAGTGTGGCAGTTGCTCTCACTTGTAGCATTGGCGGTTGCTCCTGCTGCAGCGGCAGCAGACGTCGCAGCTTTGACGACCTGGTGCCAGTGGTGGAACGTCTTCTTGCGCCGCATGTACGTCAGCCGGTCGTAGACGCACGAGCAGCAGTCGTCCAAGTCCACGTAGAGTTCTTCGCGTGCGAGTGCCTCTTGGTATCCGCTCACTTGCGCCTCTGTGTCACACACGCACGTCGAGCAGATGTAGTCAAGCTCTTCGACTGTGAACATCGAGGACGCGCTGTCGCGGATCGACATGATGCAGAGCTCGTTTCGCACGCACTGTCTGTCAATCCGTTCAAAGCGCGAAGCGAGAGACCGACGAGACTGAGGCGAGCGCGAGCGACCACGGCGGCAGTCTGCACGAAGCGGCAGTGGCAACACTGAGCACTCGATTCGTCGAGTGCGCTATGCCTTGGCGCCGCTCGTCCTCGTGCGCTGCTGTGACCAGCCATTGGCTCGAACGAATGCGCCGGTTGACAGCACACTGACTGCTGCTGCAAGGGATGGACGAGAGTGCGCCTTCGCTTCTGATTCCTCTGACTCGCAAGCGATAGAGCGCACAGAGAGCTCCGCTGCTTCACAGCGTCATTGCATTGCCATCGAGACGAGTGGAGTCCAAGAGCAGATGGCCAAGAGCAGATGGCAAGTGTTATTGTCGGTTTGTCCTCGCATTCTGCACTATCGGCAATTTGTTCCTGCTCATTTTCATACGTTTCTCAAGTGTAATTTGATTTGGCACTGAGGTCAAGAGACTTTTTGTGCCACACAAGTACACTTGGCACTTGTGCGCCACGCGGTTGCGCGCGAGGTTGAAGCGCAGCGCTGCGACCAAGTCTGGGTTCGCACGCGTGCACGAACGCCGCGCCGCACGAGGAACGGTAGGATGTAGTACCGTAGTACCCAAGTCCACGAACAAGTTCACGATCACGAAAACCATGGAAATACAATTGTATTGTATTGTTTGAGCACTGTTGTGCCATTCATCGGCCAACTTAGCAATAGTTATATTGATTTCATCGACAACCAAGGCAGTACAAAAATTTGTTTTGTATTGTTTCAGAGCGTTCATAGGATTGTTGTATCGAGTGTATTTTGTTACGAGCGACAAAATCTTGTACAATACAGCAATAAAATATATCGTATTGCTGCTTTGGATAGATTTTGTTATCACCGACAAAAAAGTAGTATCGGCAATATATTTATTGAGTTTAGTAACCCATTTCCTATGATATTGCTTGCTAAAACATTATTGTGCTTTAGGAACTCTTTTGTTATGAACGACAACTGCAGTTGGCTCTGGAATCGACTCGCTTGACTGCTCGGATATGGGAACTTAGTAAAGTGACACTGCCTCGAATCGACTCGCTCGTGTGTGTGACTGCCAGGTCGAGCATCAGAGCAAGCGTGTTCT
>JAASFN010000243.1:0-28285 GCA_023333795.1 Globisporangium rhizosaccharum | reverse complement strand
TGCGCAAACGACGAGCAGACGATCGCGAGCGCGAGCATCGGACTGATCGGCGCCTGGTAGTCGAGCGAGAAGCGCGATTTGGAGACTTTGCCGAAGCGCGAATAGGAGACGTTGCCGAAGTGTGAGTAGCGTGATTTTACGATCGTAGTTCTCTCTTCCTCTCTGCATCAGCTCAGCACGTCAGCAGCAGCGACCGACCGACCGAACCCTGCGCCGTCAGCTTAGCGGTGATGTGAGTCAGCGCGTGCAGCCACGCTCCGAGCCCAATCAATCACTCAGCCAGTAGCACTCGCACATCGGAAGTCACTCGCCACGACCGAGCAAGCCGAGCGAGCAGCGAGAGCAACCAACCAACAAGCAAGCGTAGCACAATCTCCAACGCACTGTGTCGACAAGTACGACTACGAGTACAAGTACGAGTCAGTAAGAACGTATATTCGTCTTCTCTCTCCATTCAATTGCTCGCTCTCTGGATGCTAACCGTGCTTGTGTGTGTGTGAGAGAGAGCATTTCCGTGAGCATGTATCTGTCGATCTCTTCTTACTCTGCGCTCGTGGTTGAGCAAGTGTACGGCCACCCTAACTCCTCAGGACACGCACACTCACTCACTCCCCCTCTCTCTATTGCTCAATGGCTCTTGTGCTCACCCTTCTCTCTGTCTACACGACCTCCATGCGCAGATCAACGCCTGCAATGAGGATATCCGCTTGGACAGCGGCGCATTGTGCGCAGTTCATTCATTGTCTCATCGAGGTGTCGGTGCTTCTAATGTATACGCCGCTGCTTCCATGATCGATCGATCGATCGATCGCTTTGACGACTGACTGCCTGCTGTAGTGGATACACACTATGTCCACTACAGTCCTCGCCGTCGTCGTCCTAGAAGCCGTCGTCTTCAAAGTCGTCAAAGCCGCCGCCGAGTGTGAACGCGTGCGCAGACGTGAGCGGCGGCAAGCGCGACGGCGGTGAGCTCGCAGACAGCGCAGGCGACGGGTCGAACGTACTGCGCGACGGCTTCTTGTGCGCTGCGCCGCCCATGTGCTGCTTCTTGCGACTCGCTGTGCGGTCGTCAAAGCTCCCAGCGTCGACGGACGAGCCGAGCGAGACGCCGTGCGCACGCTGCTGCTGCATCATCGTTGCTTCAAAGTAGCTGAGTCCTTTGAACGACGCGGCGTCGACACTGCCGGCCATGCTCACATCGTCGTCGTCTTGGTCGCCGTCGCGCGGCGCCCCAGTGTCCCCATTGTCCTCATTGTCACTTGCGTCATGACCGTCACTCTCTTCGTCTTCGTCGTCGCTAAACGCGCGGATGATCGCCTTCACAGCCGCGAGCGCGTCGCAGTTCTCGCGCGACGTCGGGTCCGCGTGCTTCCAGTAGAGATACGACGGTCCAATGTACTTGAACGACCGCCGGAGCAAGTACGGATCGAACGGGAAGAACGTCTCGAGCGCTTGGCGCTGCCCCAAGAGCACGTGGCTGCTCGCGGACGCGAGCGTCGGCTTGGTCGACCGCTCCATGCTCTTGCTCGCTTTGCTACCTTTGAGCGACGTCCCAGTCGGTTTGTTACTACTACTACTGCTGCTACTGATCGCATGGTCGACGCGGTCGATGCAGTCGTCCGAGATGAGCTCGAACGTCTCGACAAAGTTGAGGAACTCGGTCGCGACCGTCTGCTGGCAGAGCGCGAGCGGACAGTACGCCGTCGATGTGATCAAGAGACGCTCCCACCCGAGCGTGCGGAGAAAGTCGTAGCCATTCGGCGTCTGCGCGATCTCGAGGCCGCGGAAGCAGAGGAGGTAGCACACGGTCTGGAGCGTCGAGACGAAGATCGACTCATGGAACTGGCCGCGCGTGTTGCGCTCGAGCGCCGCTTGCTCGGCATCGAGGCGGTTCGCAGCGGCACTGCCACTGTCGTCGGCGCTGCCAATGGTCTCAGTCGCCACCAACGCAGCGTCGTACACGTCCATCTGGTCGTGCATGTACTTGAGCAAGTGGTAGAGCGCCTTCTGGATGTACGCAACGGAGATGTACTTGGCGCGCGCGAGGAAGCTCGCGAGGTACGCGCTGCAGCTGTGGCGCGTCACGGGCGGGACGTGCGGGTCGAGCGACGTCGCCAAGAGCTGCGAGATGAAGACGTCTTGGAACTGCGGGTCCAAGCGACAGACGTAGAAGAGCAGGAACTGCGGGTACTTGGACCGGTGCGTGTTCAGGATCGAGTGCTCAAAGACCTTGAGGAGGTACCGAAAGACCATCGCAGCCTTCTGGACGTCGACAGTGTTGGGACGAGGGCTCGCCGTCGCAGCGTCGTCTGTCGTCGTCGTAGCGTCCTTAGCCTCCTCCGCCTCTGTTGCGAGGGCCGAGGCGCCGACGAGCCGCTCAATGTGCGCAAACATCGTGAGCATCATCTCATCGAGCTTGTCGGCCATCTCATCGAGCTTGCTGCTGCTGTCGTCGCTCGGCAAGAGCTCGTCGTCGAGAAAGTCGTCCATCGTGAAGACGTCCTCCTCTTTCTCATCGAGCTTGATCTCGACGTCCACAGCCACGAGCTGGTCGACGATCAAGCCAAAGATGCGCTCCTGCAAGCCTGGGACGTACAGCGACAGCTTGAGGACGTTCGCAAGGTACGCGACTTGGAACGGCGTGTCGAGGCGCTTGTGTGGAAAGTGCTCGCAGATGACAGGGAAGAGCACGTTCGCAGCCGTTGGGACGAGCGCCAGTACGCGCTGGAACGTCTCGTGCACGCACGCGTAGCGCTGTTCGATGCGCGCTTCGACGTCGATTGGCTCTGGTGCTGGCGCAGTCGCGACTGGCGCCGGCGCAGCCGACACGATGCCGCCAAACGACGCGCCAATGCCAATGCGCTTGAGCGCAGCAGTCGCAGCTGCCGGTGGCGCGGGCGGCAAAAGACCTGGCGGGAGCTGCTGCGGTCGGCAGAGGTTGCGCGTGAGCATCTGGAGCGTCGGGAGCACGTACACAGTGTTTGACGACACGAGGTGGACGATGAAGCGCGTGAACGCGTCGATCTCTTCGCGCTCTTCGAGGAAACTGAACTTGAAGAGCACGTCAAAGAGCTGCTGGAACGCCTGCGGCTCGTTCGCCATCGCGGAGATGCACCGCGGCAGTGCGAGGAAGATCTTGCGCCGCGCTGACTTGGCATCACCGCTGCGACTGGGCGTCGAGAGCTGCTGAATCAAGTACTGATAGTTTGTGCTGTTGCCCTACGTGGATGTCGGCGACAAGCGAACGAGCACGCACGCAGTGAGACGCTGTATGTACTGGCAGTAGCAGCAGCGAAGAGCTCCAGCCACAACTGCAGCAAACGCTCTGCAAGCGCCACGATGCAGCACGCGACGCACCTTGAGCTTGAGATCGAGCGCATTCTCGATGAACTCGCGCGTGCTCACGAGCTCTTCCTCCGACACGACTGCAGCGACGCTCGCCATCGCCGCCGCGCCACCACTTCCAGCCATTTCGGCAGCTTGTGTTGTTGATGACTTGGGTCGAAAAACGTGCTGCTTCAGTGTACCACAGGGAGTGGCACAAATCGTCACTGAACCATTCAAAGCGGTACAACAAAACAATGACTAAAATGAGTTAGAAAAATACGCACTTCAACTTTAAACTATATAATATCGCACTCTTTCTGATTGTATGACAGACTTGATCAAGCACACTACTGCAGCACGAGCTTGGTCATGGAGTCATGGAGTCATGGAGTTCATCGGCATGCGCAACCATCTGCTGCTCATCCACTGCGCGACGGCAAGTAGCCATCGATCATCCACACACTCACTCTCACGTTGGCTCACTCATGTTGCTGAAGTTCTCGTCTTGAGCATCGAGCGAAGCGCTTGACTCCTGAGAAGAAGAACGATCGTTGTTGTCTAGATTTGCTCATACCCGGCCTCAACTTCGTCGACTCACACGACTTCTCTCTCTGTCTACACGACCTCCATGAGCAGCGCGACGCCAGCGAGGATCCACTTGGACGACGGCGCCTTTGTGCGCAGCTGCGCCGTGAACACGTACGTCGGTCCGCGCTGCTGCGTCTTGTACACTGGACACTCGAACGCATTCGCACTTGGGCCTCCTCCTCCTCCACTAGCACTGCTACTACTCGCGTCCTTGCGGCTCGCCGTCGTCGTCGCTGCAACGACTGCGCGGCAGTTCATCACTGGCATCGCGACGTACATCTCTTTCGGCAAGCTCTGGTCGAGCATGCCGTTGCCAATGTCCCACCGCGCGCCTTCGAGCGCCAAGCCGTGGATGTACTGTCCGTCGCGCGACGGCGCGTCGATCGCGTCGACACTGCGCTTCGTGATGTCGGTCGCGACGCTGAGCTTGTCGAGCTCCAGTGCGTTCTTGCGCGCGCACATCTGGAGCACAGCAGTGAGGAACGACTGGGGACTGAAGAGACCAGGGAACCAGAGCACGAGCGGCAGCTCCGGAGCCATGGCGCTCCAGTCCTGAAGCTGCGTGATGCGTTGCTGGACATTCGCGAGCCACGGCGCGAGCGATCGGCGCGACGGAAACGCCACTGCCTCCCAGCTCGGCGGCACGCGCTCCAAGTAGAGACAGTCTTGGAGACTCTCCATGGCGTCCGTGAGCGTGACTTCGCCGCGAAAGCCGAGCTCGAGCTCAACGAGCGACTGCGTCATCTCGTCAAGCAGCGCGTTCATGCGCTCGCACTCTTGGAGCAAGACGGTCTGGTACGGATCCATCTCGTCAGCTGCCGCCATCGCAAGTGCTGCGGCACTCGACGCACTGCGGCCGCCTTTGCCACTGGACGACGACGATGGGCTCTGGCGACTCGCGTGCTCGGACGTCTTGAAGAACAGCTCGTGGATGTCAAAGCGGAACTCGCGGTAGCTCTCGAGGATGTCCTGGAGCACGCCCTCGGCCACCATCTGGACCGAGTCGGCGCTGTCTTTGCCACTGCTACTGCCACCAGCTTTGCTGCTACTGCCGCCAGCGTCGCCACTGCCGTTGTTGCGTGTGAGGGTCAAGAGCGTCCGCACGAGCGTCTCGCCATGTTCGGTGCGGAACGCCACTTCTGCATTCGGGTGCAAGCCAAACGCCGTGGGTGAGTCGCTCTGGAGCGTGTGCTCAATGTGGTCGAGGATGCGGTCGTAGCCAGCCGAGAGCTTCGGCGCGAGGAAGTCGCGGCGCAAGTGCATCGGTCCACCGCCACCACTACCTGCACTGGTGCTCTCACCGCCGCCGCCGTCTCCACCACCAGCGCCACTGCTGCTATCACCAGCGCCACTACCGCTGCCTGAACCGCTCCCACTGCCACCGACGCTCGCGTCGTCGCCGTACGGGATCATCGAGAGCTCCTCCAAGAGCTCGTCGCGGAGAAAGTAGCGCAAGTACGTCGCACACACGACGCGGTCAAACTCGTTCACGATGTGGCCGCCGTACATGATCTCGCCAAAGAGGTACCGCAAGTCGGGCCACGGCACGCGCGCAGGGGCGTTGTCCATGTAGTTCTTCAGGACCGTGCTGCTCGCCAAGAGGTCACTCGCCGCGAACGGGTATAGCAGATTGAAGCCCTGTGTCCCAAACTTCTTGCGCTCGAGCATGAGCGCGTGGAAGTAGCACATGGCGAAGAGGATGCACCGCGTGCGCGGCTCGAGGTCGTCCACGTGCGCTTTGCTAAAGCAGCAGAACGCGCGCTTGACGTTCGCTTTCAAGCCCGTCGGTGGCTCGTTTGTGAGCTTGATCGCGCGCTCGAGCAGTCCGATCGGGATGCTCGGCGACGGATCGCTCGTGATGAAGAGCCGGAAGCTCGGGTGGAGGCCGCCGGACGTCGCAACGATCGACCGAGAGCGTCCACCACCACTGTCGTCGCCGAGCGCCGCGGTGTTCACGTGAAGGGACGCGTACGACGCAGTCTTGCTCGCTTTTGCGAGCGTCTCGAGCCACTTGTCGAGCTCGAGGAGCCACTTGGGCATGAGGTGGACGTTGTTGAGGATGACCCAGTGGCCGTGCTCGACCGAGCGCTGGAGCGTCGCCATTGCAATCGTCTCTTGTCCTTGACCGAGCGCAATGTTGTGGTAGTCGACGCCTTTGATGCGCTCCTGGTCAGTCACTGCGAGCTTGTCGACGTCGCCGACGACGTCCGTGCCAGGCGAGAGGATGAAGTACATGGGCGTCCACGGCGTGGTCTCGCGGAACGCACTCCGCAAGACGGCGTAGCTATTCAGTTGGGCGTCGCACGCGAGGTACTGTGGTCCGTTCGGGAGCGTCGCGGCGATGAAGTTGCTGATCGCCTGCGTGAGTCGGTCGGGACGCAAGCACTTGACCACGAGGAGCTTGAGGAACGGCGCAGACTTGTCGAGCTCGCGCCAGTCGAGCGGGAGCTTCTCGACTTCAGGACTCGCACTGTTGTACCACTCTTTGAACCGCGCCTCGGACTCTTCGAGGTCTGCGGCAAAGCGCTCGAACGCCTCGAGTGTCACGAGCGCCTGGAGCGCTTGCCACTGCGAGTCACTTAGCCACGCGATTGGGTTCTCGGGACCGACGACCTTGGGACCCTGGAGCAAGAACCGCGCGTGCTCTTCGCTGTACCCGGTCGTGAGACCAATTGCTCCGCGCCGAAGCAGCAAGAGCACAAGCTGCGTGAGGAACAGGAGCTTGTGCTCTTCAAAAAGACCGCGCGAGACCATTGCGAAGAGCGTCCAGCGCAGCGCTTCTTTCAGCACTGGCACACGCTCAAACGCTGCTGCGTACGTTGCGCTCGACGACGTCTCGACGGCTGAGCTACTACTGCCCGTGGCGTTACGCGGGACGGTCGCCATTGCGACGTAGAAGAACGTCATGAACGACTCGAGCGAGTAGCGGTACATGTGGTTCACCTTGGCGAGCTGGCCCATGAGGAAGTAGAGCATGCTCGCTTCGTTCGCGACTGGGCGGTACACTTCCCGCGCGACGTTGATCTCGCGCTCGGCGTCTTTGCCTTTCACGAGTGCCACGGCGACCTCGTTCGCCGTGAGCTTTGTCTGCTCCAAGCCCTCAATGAGTGGGACGTCCGAGAGAATGTCATCCGGTGCGTTCGAGAGCCGCTCCAAGAGCTGCGTCTCCAAGTGCAGGAGCTGGATCTGATAGCCGTTGAACTCTTGCTGGAGCGCTTGCTTCTGCTGCTCGAGCTCCGGTTGCTCGAGGTTCACAATATTCGCCAAGATCTGGTCCTCGAGCCCGCGCTCCGTGACGCTAAAGTCAATGAGCGTGCAGTACGCAAGGACCTCTGGCCGGTAGTGCGGACTCGGGAGCTTCGTGTGCAGATACAGCCGAAAGCGCGCGTCGAACGCGATCTCCTCGGCCGCAAAGTGCACGAACCACTGCCGCCCTTTCTTGTACACTTGCCGCATGAGCACGGGCTCGAGCGCTGCGTCAATGACGTCGCTCAGGTTCTCGAGGATCACGCTCTGGCCATTGCTGATCGCGCTCTTGAGCGTCTTCATCCAGTGCTTCTGCGACTGGTGCAAGATCACGAGCGCAGGAGCGTCGGGCGAGTCTGACGCAGTGGTCGCGTCTGCCGTTACCGGCGTTGGACCACTGTCTTCGTGCGCGTGGCGGTCGCCACGGGCAAAGTCGCGCGACCGGAGCCACGTGATGCCCTGGAGCTGCGGATCCACGAGCAGCGGCCAGCGCGCGCACGACGTGATGATGCAGCCGTTCTCGATCGAGATGCGGTCGGCTGGGAGTCCTTCGTTCATCCACTGCGCCACTGCACTGCTGTCGCTCAGCACTTCGACAGGGTCGACGCCCATGCCGGCCATGCTGCTTAGATCGCCACGGTCTCCGTCTCCATCGCCGCTACCGCCATTTGCGAGGCCACTGAGCGACGTAGTCAAGTCTGAGCCGCCGCCGAGTCCATCATCGTCGTCACTGTCGTCCATACCAGCGCCTGGACCAGGTCGAGTCGCACTGCCACGATCGTCGCCACTGCCATTCGCACTCATGGAGATTGGGATCTCGCGCGTGAGCAAGTCCGGTAGCCACGTGTATCGCCACAGCTGCGCGCGAACGCTCGCATTGAACGCGCCAATGTAGCTCACAAAGCCAGCGGCCAAGAGCGTGTCGCCGATCAGTGCGCTCTCACCAGCACGCAGCGCATCGATCTCGCGGCTCCAGCGCGCATTCTCGCTCGCCAAGCCATGCACGAGGCGCTCGGCCAGCGACAGCCGCTCCTGGCATGCGTGCGCTTCGCCTTCGACCTTGGCTTTCTCGTTCGTCGCGTCCCTGAACGAAAGCTGGAGCGCACTCAACTGCGCCTCGACCTCTGCCACGAGCTTCTGCACGGCCGCGAGCTCCACGTCCGCATCGGCCTTTTGCTTCCGCGCGTCCTCGAGCGTGTCCATGAGCGGCTTCACGCGCACGTACACGTGGTGGAACGCGATGATGTTCACGACCCAGACGCACAGGTTCGCGGCTGCGACCGACTTGCTCTTCATCTTTTCAAAGCTAAAGTTCGCGTCCTCGGCGATGAGGACGTCCACGCGCGCAACGACGTCCGCAGGGATGTGCTCCTTGTCAAACTGCTCGAGCTGCTGCTTGAAGACGTCGACCTTTGCCATCATCTTTTTGGCGCTGTCCCAGCTCAAGTTCTTCGCCTCGTGCTTGAGCAGCATGAGCACTGCGGCCGTGACTTTCTCGACACCGGCCGGCGGCTTGCCCATCGACTTGAGCTCGGTCAACGACGCCTTGTTGAGGCAGTTCACCGCTTGCTGCGCAGCGTCGAGCGCCGGTTTCGCAAGTGCGAGCTCGACAGCCGACTGCGCTTCGATCGTCGTCGCGATCTCGGCGGCTTTTGCGGCTTTCGCGCGCTCGTCGTCTGCGCGGCGCTGCTTCACTTCGGCGTCGCCGCGCTGCTTGCCCATCTGTTCGAGCAGTGCGTCCGTCGCGCGCTTGCGCTCGTCGACTTTGATCATTGTCTTGCGGAGCTCGTCCTGGAGCGCCGCGACGTCTAATGCGGTCTTCTTGAGCGTTGCAAGCCCGACATCCAAGCGCTTGATCTTCTCGGCTTGCGCCGCGCGGCGCGTCGCCAAGAGCGAGCGGTAGAACCGAATGAGCTCGAGGAACGACGTCGGTGTGACGTAGTTGTACCGCGCGTACCGCTGCGCATACTGCACACTCGCAACTGTGACGGATGCGTGCATCTCCGCCATGTGGTGGCACACGTTCTCTTGGATCGCCGGTGTCCCGAGCGCGACGTCTTTGAGGAACTGGAGCGAGACGTCAACGAGCGCTTCCTTTGGCCACGCGTGGAACCAGTCGATCGTACAGCTCGTCACGAGCGACGGGAACGTCCGGCACCGCACGCGTAGGTCGCCACCGACTGGCGAGCACGCGAGCACGACGTGGACGTTCCGGCGCACGCGGTCGTAGAAGAACGCATGGAGCTGTTCTTTCGTGTCTGGGATGCCTCTGGCTTTGGCTTCGAGCCGCAGCGAGCTGATCATGGCGTCGAGCTCTTCCGAGCCAAAGAGCTCCGGGATGTACCCGGACGTGAGCAAGTCGTTGAGTGGGACGAGGAAGTGCGGATCGGCGCTGAGCTGCGAGTCTGTAAGCAAGAGCACGAGCGGCTTTGCCGGTCGAAGCCCCGCTTTGCGGTACACGTCTTTGAGGTCTTCACGGAGCTCAGTCATGCCGTACACGGGAGACGCACTCACGCTCAATGTACTCAAGGCGTAGCCGCAGATGAACGCTGCGAGGCGCGAGAGCGACTGCTTCCCAGAGCCACCGACGCCAATGAGCAGCGCATGGCCGCGCGGATGCGATAGGACCCGCACAATGCGCGTGATGTGCTCGAGCGCTTGATCAAAGAGCACGAGGTGCATGACTGGGAAGACGTCGTTGTACGCCTTGAGCTTCTGTTCGAGGCACGTCGTGAGCTGCGCGCGGTCGAGCACCGGCGCGTACTGACCCGCAAGCGCTCCGTTGCCACTGTCGTTGCTCTCTAAGCTCTCACTACTCGCACCAGCAGACGCACTTGCTTGGAGAAAGCCAACGCAAATGAGCGGCGTCGCAAAGAGCTCGGTCTGGTCCTCGTCCAAGTGCTTCTTCGTCTGCTCCACGGCCATCTCAGTGAACCGCTGCACTTCCGTCGCACTGCCCATGCGGTCACTGAAGACGCGGTAGCACTCGTGGAGCCACAGACGCGCGAACCGCACAGTGTGGTTCAGATACGCCTCGGGGCGAGCGAGACAGAGCCCTTGGACCACGGCACTGAGCTCGCGCATGCTAAAGACGTGATGAAACTTGGTCGCCGTGGGCAAGAAGCTCACACGGACGTCAGTGTAGAGATCCACGGTCGCCGCAATGAGTGCCGGCGCGAGCTTCTTGATCTTGTCCGAGAACGTCGCGAGGTGGGGCGTGAGGAGACTCGTGTAGATCCGCACGAGGTCGCGCGGCGGCGGGATCGCGATGCTGAGCGTCGAGAAGTGGCGCTGCAGGCGCGGGTTCACTGTGAACGACCCGGCTCTGTGGTTCATGCAGCTCAGGAGCTGGACGTCCTGGACCGTCTTCTTGACCGTCAGGTCCTGGCGATCAAACCACGCGTGGTAGTCGAGGTACTGACGCAGCAATGCGAGCGCAGGCTGCGTGCCGTAGACCTCTGGCGCTGGCATGTTGAGGTCGTCGAGGAAGTAGACGAGCTTCCGGTTGTGCGTCGGGCCGTACACGCGTCCAGATCGCTTCTCAATGTACTGCTCCAAGCGGAGCTGCAGCGCCCGGGCGTCCATGTAGTGGTGCATCGTAATCGGAGCCGACACGAGCGCGTCGTCGTCGTCGAGCGCGCGCAAGTGCTCGTGCGCCATCAACGACTTGCCGGAGCCACTGCCACCGACGAGCAGCACCGGGTGCGCACTCGGAAGGAGCAGACCGAGTAACGCGTGGACACGCGTCGACTCGACAGTCGGGACAACGAGTGCGTAGAACGGACCATCACTCGCTGGCACACTCGCTGCGACCTTGTCTGTCCACAGCACGACTTCGTTCCGAGCCATGTCGTAGTGCAAGTCAAAGAGACTCATGCTATGGAGCGCAGCGGCGTCGGACGCACTCGCAGCAGTCGCGCTGCTACTGGTAAGAGCGGTGGCACTCGTGCTCGCTGCTGCTGGCGCTGGGAGCTTGTACTTGGCAATCGCGCGGACCGCACTCGAAAAGCTCTTGCGCTGGTCGTTCGCCTTGTCGCCGTCCAATGCGCCGCCAAATGCCCACACGGCGCAGTAGAGAAACGCGTTCTCGAGCACATCCGGCGTCTTGCTCGCTTCGCTCACAGGCGCGAGGACACCGTCGAGTAAGCGGCAGAGCGTCTCGACCATCGCGATCGCACTCAGTGGCACGATCGGCATGAGCTTGTTGTCGCGCAAGACATTAAAGAACGCGTCGACGTACTTGGCAAAGAGCCCAGGGAGGACAGTCGCTTCGCTCACACTCGCGCGGCGCTGGACCCAGGACTCGACGAACGCGTGCCAGCCAATGTCGCCGTCGTGGACGTAGATGATGCCAGCGCGCGAGACGGTCGCTGGCGTCGCGTTTGCGAGCGACGCGATCTCAAACACGAGCCGCATCGCCGGCGTGAGCGGAATGCGCTCGTTCGAGACGAGCGTGAGGACTTTGTTGTCGTCCATCACAGTGTTCATGCTCTCGATCCAGACGGCGTCAATGTCGCCGTCCAAGACGACCCACTTTGCTGTCTGCCCGGCGTGGTACGGCGCAACGTCTTTCGCCATGTTGCGCATCACGGACGACAGCACGCCGTCTTTCCAGTCATTGTCGAGCGTCATGTAGCCGTAGAGCTCGTCGGCAGTGATCGCTTTCGGGTTCACGCTCTCGTACACTGTCACGGGCTTGAGTGCGTCGCCAGCGCTGCCGGCTGGCGATGATGTGGCGGCGGCGGCGTTGTGGCACGCAGCGAGCGTCGACCAGATCGTGCTCTTGCCGCAGCCAGCGGGTCCAATGAGCATGACGCTATGGCGCACTTGGAGCACGTCGTCGTACTCGGTGACTTTCTTGAGGAAGCCATCTTCGGCTTGGAGCGTGAGCTGCGCGCACACACGGACGCACGTGGCTTTGAGCGCGTCGTTGTTCAGGCGCGGGAGCTCCTGGGTCGGGAAGAGGTCGCGGAGGAGGCCGAGGAAGATCGGGTAGTCGTTCGGCATGATCTTTGGCGTGTTAAAGTCCCGGAGCACTTGCATGAGCACGACGTCTTCGCTGAGACTCGCCTGCGCGCGTCGGAGACTCCCAGCGACGAGGAGCACGGACTTGACTGCACGCAAGCCCCAGTCGTAGTGCTTCTGCTTGGACAGGAGCTCGCTACTGAGGCTGTACAGCGTCACGAACTTGACTGACAGTGCGCGGGCTTTGAGGAAGCCCTCGGCCATGAGCATGTTCTCGCAGATCGGCTGGAGGTCTGGCTTGATCATCGCACACGACCGGAAGAGCGCTTTGAGGTTCTCTGGGAGCTCCGCTCGGCCTGCGTACCCCGGGTTCATCGTAATGAAGAAGCCAACAGTCGGAACAAGCGCGATCGTCTTGCCAAAGAAGTCGCACGTCCCAGCGCGCGGCATTGTCAACACCGTCGAGGCTCCTGCCGTTGCTGATGACGATGACGTCGCTGTGCCAGGGTCGTGGCTGCTATCGCCACTCATCCCAGACGCAGTCACGGCGCGCGGGAGCGCGAGCAGAGTCGTTGCGTCGAGGACGGTCTTGACTTGCGTCGCGACGACCGAGAGGACTTCGACCGAGATGCGGTTGAACTCGTCAAAGCAGCCCCAGGCGCCAGTCTGTGCGAGACCGCGGAAGATGTCAGCCATGGTCTTGTAGTTCATCTGGTCGCTGCAGTTGAAGACGTAGCACTGGAGCCCCATGCCGCGTGCGAGGTCCTTTGTTGTCTCGGTCTTGCCAGTGCCTGCAGGTCCAGCTGGTGCGCCACCGAGGCAAAGGCGCAACGCAGTCGTGAGCGTGACGTAGCACCGGTCCGTGAGCGGCGTGATCACGAGACGACCGCAGTTGCCGCTGTACTCGTAGCTATAGAACGACCGAAAGTCGCAGATCTTGATATGGACCTCGCGCTTCGTGCCCGTGCTCGTGCCGACGTTCGCGACGTAGTACCGGAGCTGCGACTGCCACGCAAAGTCACTTGCGCTCGTGACTCTCTTGGCCACGAGCGACTGTACGACGTCCCGAGCGTGGACGTCCACGGTGATGAGCGTGATGCTCTTCTGGCGATCGAGTGGCTGGAGCTCACCTTGGACGAGTTTGATGAGCGCTTCGAGGCGCACGGTGCAGACGTCCCAGTACTTCTTCACGGCGTCCTCCGTTCCGTTCTCGAGCTCCTCAAGTGCAGCTTCGACCTCTTCTGTCCACACGACCTGGCTCGCCACTAGTGCGACTTGCGCTGGGTAGTCAAACACCCACGCGTGGCGCGCACAGTCGACGCCCCAGAGCGCGCTGCTCTCGACCGCGTCCAAGATGCGTTGCCGCAGCGTGTCTTGCATGACCGTCACGAGGTCATTGAACCAGTGCTCGACGGCGCCGTGGACGACGTGCGAGTCGAGGAACCGCACGACTTCGCCCTCTTTCGAGACCATCGCAAGTGCAAAGTACCGCTCCAGGGCGACTGCGGTCGACGAGCTGGACGCCGCTAAGGTCTTGCGGCGCTCACTCGGTGCGACGCTCGTCGACGACGCCGCTGAGGCGCTCGACGCCACGCGCTCAAACTCAAACGCCTGGATGCCGTCAAAGACGTTGCCAAAGTGCGGCATGAGCCGTGGCGGCACGGAGCCGTTCGAGAGGATCTCTAACAGTGACGCGTTCGCGACAAAGTAGAAGCGCGGGAAGACGTCCTTCTTGCTCTCGAGGTACATGTTTAGCGCCTTTTGGCACACCTCGAGCTCGGCGTGGAGATCGCGGAGCACGAGCTCGCGGCCGTCGCGCTGGCAGCACGTCACGAGCACAGACGGCGCGCGCTGGGCGTCGAGGAACAGCTCTTTCATCTCACTATCGACGTGCTCAAAGCGCTGGTGCTCACTCGGGAGCTGCCGCTGGATGTCGCCAGAAGCGCTCAAGAAGATCGCTTCGAGACTGCACCACTGGCGCTGGAGCGCCATCCAGAGCTTGAGCACGACGTCGACGTTCCCGAGGCGCTGCTGCCACTCAAAGACCTTGTCTTTGAAGTACGCCACGAACTTGCCCATGCCAGCCATGGTCTGGAGCTGGAGCTGGTGCTCCTCGAGGCGTTCGATGATCGCATTCGGCGCTTTGAGGATCCGAACGTCGCCGTCGCTGCTCTCAACCGCGTCAAGTGGCGACGTGGGCGTCAGCGCAGTCGCCATGGTGTCGTCAGGACCGCCGCTCGCAGAGTGTAGCGAGTCGGACGACCGACTGTGGTTGTCTGAGCCGCTCTGGTGCGACGCCATGCGCTTGAGCTCGCGCTTAAGCGCAGTCGATGAGGATGTCTGGACGCTACTGTAGCTAGCGGCACCTGACGTCCGCCGTGCTGCGTTCGTCGCGGTCGTGTACGGCACAAACTCGAGCTCCAGCGCGCTCCACGTGCTCTCGATCGCATGGAGCTGCTGCTCGATCTTGAACTCACGACTCGCCATCTCCACGAGCTCGTTCACTTCGCTCACGTGGCGATGGAGCTCGAGCTTGAGCACTTCTTCAAAGCGCAAGAGGCTCGGCGCTGCTCCGCCGCCGCCACTCGCGCCAGTAAGACTCATGTCAAAGTGCTTGCGCGTGAGGACCATGAGGCTCTTCCAGTGCCGGTCGCGCATCACAGGCGAGCTCAGGCTCTTGACGAGTGGCAAGATGACCGTCATCTCATGGAGCCGCTGCTCGAGGTACCGATAGATCGGCCAGTCGCGGACCGTCACGCGCACTGCTGGCGCCGCACAGAGGCTCTGGCGCTGCTGCGCAACTTCGTCGACTTCGCTCAGGAGCACGTCTGTGTCCACGGCGTGCCACAGCAGCGGCTGCCACTTGGTCACAAACACGGCGTCCACGAGCGCGACGAGGTCCCAGACGTGCTTGAGCACGACAAAGTCGTGCCGTAGCGTCGCGAGCGTGTCGTACTTGCTTGGCGCGAGCTCAAACATGTCTTCGAGCTCGACGAACCGCGCGGCGTCGGCTTCGACGGCGCTCAGGACGTCGTGGTACGCGTCCAAGCGCGCGTAGACGTCGGTGATCGCAGCGCTCGTCGCTGGCGCGTCAAGCGGCGCTGCGGTCAGGAAGTCGTCTTTGAGACTCGCGAGGCGCCGGTGAAAGTCGGTGAGGTCCGCGCGAATGGCGTCGACCATGTGGTTCTGCAGCGGCTGGATCGCCTCTTTCTTCTTGAACGTCTTGTTCACGAGGTGCTCCCAGCGCAGCGGCGCTTGGTCGAGGAAGACCACGACCGTCGTGTCTTTGCCAATGTACGACAGGTCGAGCGCAATGCCGTTCGTCTTGAGCAACGCGACGATGTCCCGAAGCGGCGCAAAGTTCACGAGCAAGTCTTCGCGCATGAGGCGCCGGACGTCGCGGATGTAGTGCATGCACGTCATGAGCGCGCGCTTATCGTGCTCCGGCGACGGACTCGCAGCGCTACGCTCGAGCACGTCGTGGTCAAGTCCTAGCGTCACGGCGTGCATGAACGCATCGAGCCACGCGAGCTGTGTGACGACGCGGTCGTGGAGGTACTGCGTGAACATGTAGATCCACTTGGTGACCCACGTCGAGAGCGCCTGCTTGATCGGGAGCGAGTTCACGCGCACAAAGCCAACGTCTCGGACGTGCTTTGCCTCCGAGATCTCGTTCTGGAGCGCGAGGAAGAACTGGATGCGCTCGTCAAAGCGCGCGAGGTCGAGGAGCTGCGCCGGCATGGGCGGTGGCGGCAGCACCGCAGCGCCATGCGTGCCGAGCACGAGCGACTTCTTACTGACTGGCGCCGCTTGAGACGATGGCGACGACGAGAGCTGGAGATGGTCTGCGTGGACCATGCGGCTGCTAGGACCAGCACCTGCATCGCTGTCACTTGCGTACGGGTATGGGCGCCACGCCGACGCGAGGAACTGGAGAAACATCTGCGGCAAGTCGGTCGTCCAGAGGTACTCGTACTTGGTGAGCTCGGTCCGGAGCGCTGCGCACGCGCGCTCGTTGTCGTCGAGGAAGCCCGATATGTCGGCAATGAGCTGCTGCGTCTCGACGTTCTCGCGCATCTCTTTCAAGTACGAGCCCTCGGACGTATCGAGGCGCTTGAACACTGTTGCGCACGCCAAGATCGCTTCGACGCGGCGCATGATGAGGTCGCGAAGTCCGGTCTTCGCGGCCGTGGCGTGGATCGTCGGGAAGAACACGACGTCTTTGCCGTAGAGGTCGAGCTCGACCTCGAGCAGCGCCGGGCTGTCGTCGCGCTCAATGCGCTTTGGGTCGAGCTCATCGCGCAAGTGCGTGAGCGACTGGAGCACGACGCGCGTGAGTCCGTCTTCGACCATGCCGCTCACGTAGTCGACGTAGGCGCGCCAGTCAGGGCTGCCCTGGGACACTCGCAGTGTCTTGAGCGTGTCTTTGAGCAGCCTATGGACTTCGTTCCCGCCGTCTTTGATGACCTGGTACTTCTGCTGACAGAGCGAGCGCTGGAGCTCGTCAAACTCGTCGACACTCAGCGCCTTCGTCTTGCGCTCAAAGAGCAGTGGCGGCGCTTGCCACGTCTCGAGGAGCTCGCGCACGCGCGCATGGTGCGTCTTCATTTGACTCAGTAAGGTGTTTGCGTCGTTCACGTCGGTCATCGCCTCCTTGAGAAAGACGTCAATGCCGTGGGACTTCCAGTTGAGCGCCTTCATGCCTTTCGTCAGCGCGACGTCCATGCGCTCGAGGTAGCTCTTGACGAGCGGCCGCTCGACTGGCAAGAGCGTCGAGTGAATCGCGTTGTATAGGTCGACAATGAGCGCGAGGTTCCCTGTCTGGCGCCGAAAGACCTCGGCTCTCTTGTAGATCGCGAGCGCGTCGTCGGGGATCTCGAGCCCCAGGAGCTGAAAGTACTTGACTTCGCGCAAGAGCTGCACGAGCGCTGGGTCAAAGTTCACCACGAGCAAGCCAGTAGTGCCTAGTGGTGGCGATTGGAGCCCTGGACCAGCCACTGCACTGCTATCGACCAGCCCAGGCGTCGATAGTGGCGACGCGCTAGTGCTGCTGCTCGAGCCGAGTGCACTCGCAAGCGCCTCGCGGCGAATGAGCGGGAGCTTGAGCTTTGCTTTCGACGACGTCTCGATCGAGATGCCCCACTGCTTGACCATCTGGACCTCGTACTCTTGGAGCATCGCCAAGATGTTGGTGTACATCTTCATCGCCTCCTTTGCGTCCTCGCGCTCCAAGACCATGCGCGGCGCGATCTGCTGGAGCTTTGCCATGGGAAAGCGCATGCGCTCCGCGAGTCCGCGGCACCACGTCACGGCGCCAGCGCACGGCGGGAGGTTCGCTGGGATCGGCGGTCGCTCGCGGCTCTCAATGAAGATCTCCTGCACGACGTGGAGGTCATTTGCATATGCTGCGACGAGCGCCATGTGCTTGCGCTCGAGCTCGTTCTTGATGATCGGGCGGTCGAGGACGTCGTGGAAGCAGTCGAGGCACTTGAAGCGCCCGGCGATCGTCTTGGCGTCGTCGAACGCTTGGTTGATCACGGACGCGAGGCGGCGCTCGAGTTCCTTTGTGCGCGACCGAAACGCGTAGAAGTCGTCTTCAAAGTGCTTAGCGTCGAGGTCAAGGAGGTCGTACGACACACTCTTCATCTGCAGGAGCGTGTCTTGGAAGTCGGCAAAGATCTGGTGGACGCTCGTAGTCAGCGTCTTGCCTTTCGTGCCGCCGATCTCCAAGCTCGCGAGCTTCTGGAACTGATCGACCGTCTGCGTGAGCTCCAGGACGTCATGGCAGCGCTCAAGAAAGGCGTCGAGACGCACAAAGAGCGCGTTGTTCTGGATCCGCCACGGGTTCCCCGGCACGTCGACGCTCGACTTGGCTTTGTAGTCAAAGTAGACGCTCTTGAACGCCGCGCAGACCTGGAGCGCTTCTCGGAGCATCGCCGTGGCGTCGTCGAGCGCGTCTTGCTCCACGAGCGCAAAGAGCGTCGCGCCGCTCACAAACGCCATGGCTTTGCGAATGATCTCGTTGCAGATCTGCCGAATGAGCACGACGAGGCGCGTCGGTGTGTTGTAGAACCGACTGCACTTCCAGATGAGCAGGAGCGCGTGGCAGATCGGACGAAAGAGGTCGCGGAGCGTCGGGAACGCGTCCGGTGGCGTCGCACTCAGCGCGTCAAACCACGTCGCGAGTGGCTGGAGAAAGTGGCGATTGTCATTCGCCTCGGCGCGTGCGAGGAAGACGTCTTTGCAGAGCTTGGCGAACGGGACGTTGTACGTGCTCTTGGACGCGTCGAGGTACTGCAGGACCTTGCGGATGCTGTCGGACTGGAGCTGCGCAAAGATCGAGTTGAGGTTCGCAGCCTTTGCGGCCCAGAACCGGAGCTCCTCCATCGGTCCTGCGTGCTGCGGCAGCAGCGTAGAAGAAGAGGACGCACCTGTGCGCTGCTGCTTGCTCAGCATCGACTCGGGGTCTTGCTTCAAGATGTTCTTGATCTGCTTGGTCCACGTGATGAGGCAGCTCTCGAGGCCATGGACTTGGTCCTTCATGCCAGACGTCCCAAGCGAACCAGGGAGCCCTGGTGCACCACCACTCATGCCACTGAGTGGCGACGCAGCGCCATTGAGTTTGCCAGAGAGCAGCGCTGAGCCTGCTGCGTGTTCGGTCAAGATCTGGTCCCATGGCAGTGGCAAGCACGTCGCACCGCGCGTCTGGCCGACTGTGATCTGCAAGCTCGAGAAGAAGCCGTGGACGTTGTGGATGACCGACGTCGTGACGATCTCGGGCCACGCGCGCTGGTTCCGCGGGTTCCCAATGAGCGGAATGAGCACTTCGTGGAGCAGCAGCGCGAGCGACTCGAGCGCATTGCGCTCGAGCGTCCCCGACAAGATCTCTTCGTGCGCGCGGTCCAGACTCACGGGCGCTTTCATGGTCTTGACCAAGTACAGCACGCACGTGTTGGGCGATCGACTAAAGAGCCGCGGCGGTGGCACGGCGTACACGTCGACAGTCCCACTCGCGTCGTTGGCGTGGTCCGTGATAAGGAGCAAGCGCGCGTCGGCGAGGTGGAGGAACTCAAACAGGAGCGTCGCGACCGCATCGGACGCAAATGTCTTGCTCAGCTTGTCGAGCTTCACGTTTGGGAACGTGCGCACGACGAGGCGCCGAATGAACTCGACGCGCGGGTCGTCCTTTGGCGGCACGGAGGCACTCGTGAGCGTCGACGGTGCGACGGACGCATCGTTGTTGTTGCTGCTGGTGCTTGCGCTACTGTGGACGCTCGCACCGTCCATCGCGAGTGTGAGGTGCCACGTGCGTTGGACGTCCGAGCGTATTGAGCACCACGCGCGTGTGCTGTTTCGGCGAAGAGGAGGAGACGGTGGAGAAGGCGGCGATGGAAGTGGCCAAGAGACGTCTGTGCGACGACTCGTCGCCGGAGCACTCGGATCACGACGACCGCTCGTTCAATAGTCCTAGAACACTGTTGTTGGCTCCAGCGATCGCACGTCCTAGCGGCGACAAGTGGCCGCTGCCTTGGCGTCAAGCACACTCTCGCGTCATAAGAGGTGACCTGCGAGTCGAATGACCACGGACAGCAGACAACGAGCAACAGACATCTAGAAGAAGACGCTTGGTCGGTCGTCTCGACGCTCACAAGCAGCGCGTCGCCTCAGCGAACAGCGATGGCAACGAGCTGTCGAGAGACAGGCAAGAGACGCGAGAAGATGAAGGATGACTGGACAGAAGGAAGGAGGAGCGCGCACGGCAAAAGGCATCGACTGCGCCACTTCATGCTTGGTGGCGCTCGTGTTGTGGTTACCAGAGTGCGTCGTCGTCCTCGTCGTTGTCTAAGCCGAGGAGCGTGCCGGTTGCAAGGACTGGTCCGCGCTCGTCGACAAAGCTCGCGAGCTCTGTTGCTGGGATGAACGCGACGTGGTTCGCCAGCGCTTTGCGCATCGCCGTCGCAGGGTCCTCTGCGTCTCCGCTGTGACTGCCGCCTACTGCTGATGGTGTGTCAACGAACGGCGGCACGATGCCTTCAATGAGCCCGACACACGCGCCGTCTGCGTTCACGACTGCGCCGCCGCACATGCCTTCCGTCAGAACCTCTTCGCTCCACGCGAACGCTTGGCCCTCGCTGCTCTGGGCCACGAAGTTCCCAACCACTTGCTTTGGGCACTGCCCGACGACTGCAGCGGCTTCAGCGTCAGTGTCACTGATGTCACTAATGTCACTAAACTGAGTGTGACCTGTGAAGAGTAAGACGTCGCCGCGCTGCGATCGCTGGTCCTCACGTGCTTGGAGCGATAGGAGCTCGAGTCCCCACGCGCTGCCTGCGTACGTTGTCCAGGCTTCGTCTGCGAGCGACTCGGACAGCGACAGCATCGCGATGTCGCGCGACGGGTGGAGCCACACGTGGCGCTCGAGTGGGAGCTCGGCGAGGACCTTGGGCACAAACAGCGGCGTCTGTTCATGGGAGCACGAGCTCGCAGGCGGCAGCTCAAGTAGCTGGAGCGAGTGCTGGACAAACTCTTCGCTCACGTGCTGAAGCCAGCTCCACTTGTCAGCAAAGTACTTGGGGAAGAGCCACGGACACGCGACGTGCTGGCACGTGAGAACGGCGAGGTCGCGTCCACGCGGCGGCGCTGCAGAACGGCCAGTCGTGTCGAGTAGGAACGCAGACCCTCTACGCAGTCACACACACACAAACGCAAAGCACAGTCAGCTTAGTCGTCTCGCGTCGTGCGCACAGCCAGCGAGAAGAGCGAGCGAGCGAGCGGATCGACTGCTGCAATCGCAAGTGGTAGAAGCGTGGAGCTCCACACAACGCCCACTCTTTCACATCGATACAACTAGGATACCCACCGACTGAGGTACTCCATGTCGACCATGCCTTCATGTGGCAAGCGGAACGTCGTTGTGAGCGAGAGCACCGCGTGGCGTGCACGCACTGCAGTCCGTGCAGTCGCCGCTGCCATTGCTCTCGATGTCGATGATGTGAGCTGTGCCACTCGACTGCGTGCGGCAATTGAAAATGGATTGATGTATAGTTTTACCAAGTGAAGAGTCGATTTATGCGAATGCCTCACTTGATTTGACGCATTGAATACAGAGAAACTGATTTTTATCACTATCACAGAAGCTGTAAGAGCGCATCGAGCTTTCGCACAGACACTGATGCTCATCATCGCAGCATCGTGAACAGCAGCTCGATCGATCGTGAGTGCGAAGCATGCGGCGCATGAACTCGGTCGAGCAGTGCTACGCCGAGGCGTTTGCGTGCGCCGAGCGCGGCAAGAGCCTCGAGCGCGAGCCGAACGGTGTGCTGCAGGCGGTCGAGCAGTTTGAGACTGCGATCCGCATCCTCGGACGCTTGGCGATCGTCGAGTCGGCTGCCAAGCGCGAGCTCGTGCTCGATGCGATTCGCGGCTTGCGCGAACGCGTCGACAAGATCGAAGCGACTAGTGACTACGCACTTGCGCGTGCGATGCGTGAACACGAGCACGCGCGGGCGCTCGAAGACGCCGAAGCGCTTGCTCAGTCACAGGTCCGAGACGCCGCGGATACCGATGCGATTGCGACCGAGCCAGCACCGAGTGCAGTCGAGACGTACCTCTCTGCCGGCGACTGGTACATGAAAGCGTACGCAGCACTGCCAGCAGACGACGCGAGTGCAAAGGCTGCAGTGAAGGACCAGATCGAGTACGTCATTGAGCACGTGTCGCGGCTCAAGCAGGCAAAAGCAGAAGCAGGCGCAGTCGTGAGCGCTCCGATCCAGCACGACAGCTACCAGGCGACTGCTGCACCAGCTGCAGCAGTGCGGACGCAAACCCACGCGCTCTCGAGCTCGGATGCGTTCCTGCAGACGCGCATGAGCTTCTCGTCGCTCGAGTGGCCCGAGCCGCCGCCCGACGACCTCGACGCTGCGCTCTTTGCTGACATGGAGGACTTGAGTCTAGCGCCGTCGCCATCGCCACATCCAACACCAATACCAGCACCAGCACCAGTTGCACCAGTGCAGACTGGAAAGACTGGAAAGACTGGTGCTGCGTACACACCAGAGGAGCTCGATGTGCTGCGGCGGTCGTCGCACATCAACGGCCACGTCTTCGTGCCGTGGCTCGACGACCTCGACACGCTTGAGCGCTTTGACAACGACGACTCTGCCGCATCATCGCCATTGGCGCTGTTCACAGACCCTGACGGCGACGTCCCGCTTGCGGCCAAGCAACGGCGCAAAGGCGCCGTGTGGATGCGTCCAAGTGCGTTTGCTGCAAGCTGCGGCGCTGCGCCCGTCATGATCGCCTCGATCAGCCCGCAGGTCGTGAAGCAAGACATCGTGACCGACTGCTCGTTTGTCGCGTCGCTCTGCATCGCCGCAGCGTACGAGCAGCGCTTCCGGAAGCCGCTGATCACCAACATCGTCTACCCAGTCGACGCCGCGACGCAGCAGCCAGTGTACAACCCACGCGGCAAGTACCTCGTGAAGCTCTGGGCGAACGGCGTGCCGCGCAAAGTCGTGATCGACGACCTCTTGCCTGTGAGTGCGACGACGGGTGCGCTCCTGGCGTCCTGCACGACGCGGCCGAACGAGCTCTGGGTGAGTCTCATTGAGAAGGCGTACCTGAAGCTCAACGGCGGCTACGACTTTCCCGGCGGCAACTCGGGCATTGACCTCTTTGCGCTCACAGGCTGGATCCCCGAGCGCATTGCACTCGCTGACGTCGCTGCGCACGCGGCGGCAAAGGAAGAGCGGCTCTGGCGTCAGCTCCAGAGCGCGTTCCACTTTGGCGACTGCATCATCACGATGTCAACTGGCGACCTCGCGCGCGACGAAGCGAAGCGCATTGGGCTCGTGCCGATGCACGTCTACGCTGTTCTCAATGTCTACGAGCTCGCAATGGCGGCGCCAGAGTCAAGTCGTGACGATGGCGCTCAGCACTCAAGAGTGACGAAGCGGCTGCTCCAGCTCAAGAACCCGTGGCGCAAGCTCAGCTGGACTGGTCCGTTCTCCAAGATGGATACTGCTGTGTGGCAAAGCGCCGTTGGCGATGAGCTCCGCGCGTACCAGTCGCAATTCTACGCCTCGAGTGGCGATCCAGCGGCGAGTGCGGACGACGACGGGCTCTTCTGGATCGACTTTGACTCGGTGAAGCAGTACTTTGAGAGCATCTACCTCAACTGGAACCCGGCGCTGTTCCCGCACAGAGACGTTTGCCACGCACACTGGCCACGCGAGCTCGGACCGGCGAACGACGCGATCACGCTCGGGTGGAACCCACAGTACGCGCTGTCGTTTGCCACTCCGAGTTTGCAAACGTCGCCGTCGAGTGCAACGGTGTGGGTCCTGCTCTCGCGCCACGTGCGTGAAGTCGAGCGCGACGTCGACCAAGCGACGCAGCAGTTCCTCACGCTCCACGTCTACGACAGTGCGCGCGGCGAGCGCGTGTTCTTTAGCCACCGCGCGCTCTGGCGCGGTGCGTACAGTAACAACCCACACACGCTCGTGAGCCTCGACGTCGACCTCACCGCCGACCCGCCACCGTCGTTTGTACGTCCTAGTTCGTCGGACTGCTGAGTCGCTACGCTGTCTCATCTAGTCTCTCACTCCACTCTCTCTCTCTGCCTCTCTCTATGCCTCTGTCGATGCCTGGACGTCACAGACACTTGTGGCGTCGCAGTACGAGAAGTTTGCGCCGCTCGACTTTACGATCTCGGTCTTCGCGACGTCGCCATTCACGTTCACCGCCATCCCGCAGGTCCTCACCGACGCTGCCAGTAGCGCAGTGATCCACAGTGCCTGGCGCGAGCGCACAGCTGGCGGTCGACCGTTCTTCCCAACGTTCATGGACAACCCACAGTTCCACATCCAGTTCACACACGTGTCGAGTGCGACGTCGCCGCCATGTCGCCGCGTCTTTGTGTTCCTCGAAGAAGCGGCACTCATGAACCAAGACGCAGCGTCAGCGAGTGCGCCAGTGAACGTCCGTGCTGTGCTGCACACGCGTTCGCGGGTCTGCGGCGTCCCGAGCGCGTCGTCGTCGTCAGTGGCCACCACTGCGCCACTGGTGCTGAGCTCTGGTGAGTACCGTCCTGGGTTCTGTCTCATGGAGATCGCTGGCGAGCACCTTGTGAACCTCCAGGACCTTGTGCTCGTGCCATCGACGTTCGAGCCATTGTGTGAGAGCGCGTTCACGCTCCGCGTCGTGAGCGATCCGCCGCATGCGTTGGCAATGACGTGGCGCGAAGTGGCGCCAGAGGGTCATGGCATGGAGTGTACGACGCTGCGGGACGCGTGGGATCTCCAGACAGGCTCCGCCGCCGGCTGCTCGAACTACGGCTGCTACACGTTCAACCCCAAGTTTGTGGTCCACGTCCCACGCGAGTGCGAGCTCTTTGTGCGACTGCTCGTTGACCGCAGCAGTGTTGGCGGGGCATCATCGCCGCCACCGGCGATCAATGTCTCGGTCTTTGAGAGCACAGCAGACGGCGACTTGATGCTCTCGACGAACCCAAAGATGGCGTTCCGAGGCGCATCGTCTGAAGGCGGCGTGTACGCTGGTGGGAACCCATCGGGCGTCGCAACGACTGTCACGCACGTTCCACCTGGTTGGTACGTCGTGCTGCCATCGACGTTTGAGCCACACGAGTGTGCATTCGAGCTCCGAGTGTACACGTCAGTGGCAGCGGATGTACGGCGAGTATGACGCTAGACGCTCGCTACTAGAGACGGCTGCAGTAGCGAGAGTAGATCGTGTAGAGTACGAGAGAGAGAGAGAGAGAGAGAGAGAGAGAGAGCGTGAATGAGCATGTGGGCGTGAGCACAGCATGTGTGCGTGCGGTGGCGTCAAGTGACTTGATACGGTTGCGTCCTTGATAGGGAAGCTGCACTACATACCGTCTCACGGCGTCCAGTGCATTGCGCCCTTGCTCTTGCTCTTGCTCATCCGTTTTGACCACGAGCGCATGCGACGACTGCCACTGACGCGATTGAGTTCGCGAGTGCTTGCCGATCATGTCGACGAGCACACTCAGGCGACAAAGCAGGAGGTAGCCCAAGTGGACAAGATACCAAGTGGACAAGATCGCCTTGAAGGCTATTCTCAAAGGATACGTGGCTGCATTTAGCTACCCCAGCTTGTCTCGGAGTCTCGCGGCCACTCTCGATCGAGGCTCGCTCGAACGCTTGCACTCGCACCGTCGTCCTGCCATTTGGAGCTTCGCACCGCAGCACGAGGAGCGCGATGTCGTTCTTCACGAGCAACGCATATGCGTCATTCCACCAGCACTTGCCGCCCAAGATGCAGGGTCTCCAAGCCGATAGTCGCGTGACAGCGATGTCTCCGTCGTCGTCATCGTCTCGAGCTTCAGCAGCAACAGGAGAAGGAGGAGTAACGCCAGTGGCGAGGGAGCTCTCAGCACAGAAGCAAGCGACGAACAAGCACCGCGGTTTGAACAGCAGTAACAGTACGTTCACTAGCGACCGCCTGCTCGACAACGCATCGTTCATGAGCGCGAGCTCGACGGCGTCGACCGCGAGCGAGTACGACCTCCTCTCCCCTCTCCACACAGTCGATCCCTGGCTCCTGACGCCAACGTCGACTGCTGGGAGCACGAGCGCTCCATCGCTCAAAGTCTACGACCAAGTCGACGATGACGAAGAGTGGGGCGAGTTCATGAACTTCTCGTCGTTGAGCAGCGATCACGCACAGGCGCTTGTAGATGATAGCATAGATAGATCCGAGAAGGTGAAGAGCAGCATAGCTCCGATTGCTGTTGGCGCAAGCAACAGCAGCAGCACGCGACGCGCGAATCGAGCTGCTCGGCGCGAGCCCGAGTACGACGGCTGGCAGCACCTCCCACCGACACGCTCTGAGCGCGAGAGCAGCAGTAACAGCGACGACGGCCAACAGCCGCAGCAGCACGTCGCAAAGCAAATGCCTCGTGCAATGTACACAGCCCTGCCGTACCAGCAGCAACCGCAGGCGTGGGGCAGTGGTGTACAAAGTTCAAGTGCGTTCACGAGTCCTTCGGAGCGGCGACCGAGTAGCAGCAGCAGCGCGTTCGACACGTTTGCAAACGCTGTGCTGTCGCGCTTGGCGTCGTTCCGAAGTGATAGCAAGGCGCAGCAGCCACAGTTAGCGACATCCTGGTCCACACGGCTCTTCTCGGGCTCAGACGAGATGGATCCGAGTGCGTCGATGGCTGCGCGCGGCTACGACTCGTACGACGTCACGTTCGAGCGCGGGCCGATCGGACTCGAGCTCGAGACGGACTGGTACGGCCGTCAAGCGGTCGTGAAGGGCTTCAAGACAGTAACGCGCAATGGCGGCGACGGACCTGCGCGGCAGCGCGGCATCATCCGCATTGGCGACGTCCTCACTGCGATCAACAACGAGTCGTGCCTTGAGATGAGCTTCCAAGACACGCTCGCGAAGCTCCGAGCAGTGAGCGACCGGCGCCACGTGCTGCACTTCAAGTCACTCGAGGCGGCTGGCGACTTGAGCGTCTACAACAGCAGCGACATGGATATCATCCAGGCGAAGCGGTTCATCCACGAGCACAAGGAGAAGTTCTACCGTCCGCCGCCGTCTGTGCGCTCGACAGCCGCAGCCGCAAGCGCCACACCGTCACCGTCGAGCACAAGCAGAGCACACTGCGGCCTCATCCTCGGGTGCGTCGAACGTCTGCGCGGCGAGAGCGTGACGGCGTTCAACTTGCATCGTGAAGACACGGGCGAGTTCGTGCTCGCGTGCTCGTGCGTGAACGACGCCACGGGCGTCTTCGTCTTCCACACGCTCCAGGACTCGCACTTGCGCGACTTCGAGGCGCTGCCACGGAGCGAGGACGCGGCCGTGTACCTCGGACAGATGGTCCCAAACTTCCTCGGCACCGAGTTCACGATCCTCGACCACCAGCAGACGCGCCGGAACGAGCTCGGCTTTCTCGTCTACAGCTCGAACGTCCTCGGTCGCGTCCCGAACTTTCTCAAGTGCGTCTTCCCTCGCCAGTCGCCAGTTGATGATGGTGACAATGGCGACAATGGCGATGAAGGCGAAGACGGCAGAAGTGGCGCTACTGCCGCTGGTGCTGATGATCATGATCATGATGATATGCAGCGAGCGATCGCTGACGACCACACAGCAGCGGCGCCAGCGCACCGACCACGCGCAGCAACAACGACGACGCCTGGGAGCGACAGCGCCACTCGAACCGCCTCGGCGCGTCGCCACGACAATACGATGATGATGGACCGCAACGGCAGCATCGCTGAGCGGTACAAGCACGTCAAGCAGCAGCGGCGACTGTCGCTCGCCGAGCGCTTGCGCCACTTTTCGCTCGACGACCTCGACACGAGTCTCGCGTACGCTAGCGGACACCTCGACGCGCTCTGGCACGACGCTGACGACCACGACGCGAGCCACCGCAGTCGCTCGATGCGACTGACGCCTGGTCATGGCACGCGCAACGCACGCGCGGCGTCGTCGTCATCGATGCGGCCGCTCGCCGCCGCTGCGACGCCGTACGGTGCAGTCGAGCAGACCGAATACCACAGCGACCTCGTGACGTTCGAGACGAAGAAGCCGGCGTGGAACGACGAGCTCGGCGCCTGGACGCTCAACTTCCACGGCCGCGTCAAGATGGCGTCCAAGAAGAACTTTCTGCTCGTGCCAGAGCAAGGGAACGACAGCATGGAGACCGAGTTTGGCGACGACCGCGTCGCCCTGTGCTTCGGCAAAGTCTCCAAATCGCGCTTCTCGCTCGACTACCAGGCGCCGATCAGTCCGATGCTCGCGCTCGCGATCGTCTGCTCGTCGTTTGCGCACAAGATCGCAGTGACGTGAGAGAATGAGAATGAGAATGAGAATGAGAGAGAGAGAGAGAGAGAGAGAGAGAACTAGGGTCGTAGTACGATGAAGTACTTCGTAGTACCACATGCCCGCACACTCGCGCAGTTCCGTCCGGACCAACTCTGTTGCCAAACAAGTATGAACAAGAACTCTGGATCGACGACGATGGTAGCGCAATGAGCACGAAAGCGAGCGAGGTCGGCCCAGATGCACGAAGCAGACAGCAAACAGCAGACAGCAGCAGCTGGTGTCGTGTCGAGTGCGTCAATCGAGCACTTCGAGTGGCAGTGCTCGCAATTGCAGGAACGAACGA
>JAASFN010000242.1:0-28324 GCA_023333795.1 Globisporangium rhizosaccharum | reverse complement strand
CTCCTTCGTGTCTTCAAGCGAGCTGATCGCAGCAGTCGCTTCCTTCGCTTCAACATCAGCGCATCGAGGACCTTTAGCACGCCAAAGATCTGCTGGCACTGCATCTGTATCTGACGCAAAGGTGTGACCACAGCATGCAGATGTATCTGACCCGCTCTTGAGCACGCGCTGCGTGCCTCCGGAGATCCACTCGAGTGCACTCGCTTCCGCCACGTGCCGAACGAACAAGCGCGTCTCAGTCATTACTAGCGCGTCAAGGCTGCTCCGCACTGCCGCTACATCGACGTCACGCAAGCTGTCTCTGTCGCGCGTTGTCTTTGCGTCAACCGCAGTCAGGAGTCGCTCGTAGCGCACAAACACTTGCGCGTCGTCGTCACGCTCAATGTCGACTGGGAGCGCCAGTTGCAGCTCGCGCACCATTGTGTCATTGCTGAGTGACGTGAAGTCGACGCTGCAGAGGATCCGGACGACCTCAACGACGCTCTCGAGTCGAACGCGTCCACTCTGACGCACGTCGAGCTGCATCACGTAGCGCTGCAAGTCAATGTCCAGTGCGACGCATCGCTCGATGAGGAGGTCCAGGAGCGCAGCGTCGCGGTCGTCGTCGGTCATAGTATCGACGGATGCAGTGGCCACTTCTGTCATCGTGCTAACCGAGACTGTCGAGAGCGCAGAGCGTAGCGAAGTCGGTTCTGTGGACATCGTCACGTCCTCAACGGCTGTCACGACATCCGTTGTCTGCTCTTCCTGTGCGCTCGTCACTTGCTCGCGTGTGTCAGACACACAGTCGCTACTGTCTGCTGCTATTACCGCTGTCGCTGGCTCCGCTGGACTCTCGGTATATGAGTCATAAGCAAGAGGAGCTGCTGCAGCGTCTGCTGCTTTGCGCTCGGAGCTCGCAGCGCTCTTTGTCTTCCTCGACACTCGCGGCGATCCACGAGGCGAACTCGTCGGTGATCTCGGAGGCGGCGTCTCGTCTTTTGCAGTCTCAGCGTTCGTATCAGCACTGTCGTCGCTAAGCTTGTGCGCTCGCTTCTTCTCCGACGGCGACCGCCGCAGCTTCGCCTTTGCTGTTGCTTTGCGTTTCGCTTCTTCCTCTTGCCGCACGCGCTCCTCTGCCTGCTCGAGCTTCTTCAGCGCGTCGGTCGCTTGCGGGTACACGCTCACGACGCCTTCAAACAGTCGTCGCGCTTCTGCAAACTCACCGGACGCACCGAGGACTTCGCCGAGTTTGAACTGCGCGTACGGGTCCGTCGCATTGAGCACAAGCGCGGCGCGGAACGCCTCGATGCTCGCTCCGAGCTCCTGCGCTGCTTCGTAGGCGCACGCGAGGTTGATGCGCAAGCGGAACGCGACTTCGTCGTTGATCTCCATCGAGAGCGCGAGCAAGTAGAGCTCGATCGCGCGCTGCCAGTCGCCTTTCGTGTGCAGCCGCACCGCTGCTTTCGTGACCATCTTGAGCTTCTGCGTCGGCTCGAGGCTACCGTGGTTCTGCGGCAGCGAGCGCCACCACCACTCAAAGCCGCTCACCGAGTTGATGCACTCGGGGTTCCACGAGTACTTCTCTGAGAGCACGACGCGCTTCTTGGGCGACTCGCCGCCGTCTGGACTCTTGGGCGGCGAGCTCTCAAACAGATCCGGTGAGCGCGGATGCGACGTCGAGTCATCATTGCTACCACTCGCGTCTTCCGAGTCGAGGCCAGCGAGCTGCAAGTGGCTCGGACGACCAAAGTCCTTGACATTTGGCGTCTGGCAGCGCCGGTGGGTGTCGCCTTCGACAGCCGCGAGCTTCGGTGTGCTGAAGATCCGCGATCGGCGACTCTGTTCGAGCGGAGACGTCGGCGGACGCGTAAGTGGCAGTGGCATGTGCGGCGCATACGGCGACGGCGCGTCGATGTAGAGCGACGACATGGTCGTCATGGGCGAGTGCGGCGTGCGCACAGGACTCCGACTTGCAGGCGGTTTCGGACTCCCAAGCGACGGCAGCGCGTGCGTGCGCTTCTGCGGCGAGTCTGCGCGTCGACCGTCGCTGTCCTGAATCACAAACGCATCGTGCTCGCCTCGTGAACTACGCACCGATTGAGGACTTCCAAGCTGGATCGGCGACGTGATCGGCATGCGCTCTGCAAATGACTTGAGCAACTCCGCTACGAGAGCGCAGATCGTCTCGTTTGTACTGTGGCGCTTCTGCAGCGTGTAGATGAACATGTTGGGCTGCCAGTGCTGCCCTTGCGCTGCGATCTGGCACGACCGTACGACTGCGTCAGCGTCGTCTTCTGCGAGGAGCACGAGGAGCTGGAGGCACATGATCTACAGCAAAGCAACGACGAGCGACTGACGTCTGTTGAGTATGAAGACTAACAGACAAGGACGGCAAGAGCAGAATAGAGAGATGGTCGTACGCGCTTCTTCTCTTCTGTGAACTGCGTCAGGAACCGGAACGCACATCCAGCAAAGCCTTGATCGTGCGTTCATACACACATGCACACTAGCTCAGTCTAGGACGCCATTCAGCAGCAACAGTACACGGGAGATCGCTCTGGCGTACCAGATCGGTTCGCGTTCGCTCGGAGAGCGCGGCACTCGAGCAGATCCATTGCTTCAGACAGCAGATACTCCTGCGCGCGTGATACCAACAACGTGATGCAGACTGCGTAAGGCTCGTATGGGAGCATATGAGCAACACTGTGAGAGCGCACGCACGTACGAGTTGAGTCTCCGGACACCGGTCGACAGAGGCAGCAAACATGAGTGCAGCAACAGGCTCGATGCACTGCGTGGAGAACTCGGACTCGGAGTGCAGCGACGGGATGCACCGGAGGCGCTCGAGCACTGTGCGCTGGTGCTTCTTGACCAGCGCCTTGGCTGCAATGGTGTCCCAAACATGTGCGAGTCGTTAGCTGGCGATTCGTGAGAGACATCTAGAGCAAGCGTTCAGACAGCGCTAATCGCAGCAGCAGTACCTTGGCTCGACCACGGCGACGTGATCATGCGGTGCTTCTGAAAGTACGCGTTCATCCAGATGCTATTGCGCTCGAGCAGCGCCGTCTCGACGCTGAACGTTGCGTGCAGCCGCGCATAGTGTCCGAGCCACTTGTGGTTTGCTGCGACGAGTGCGCCGAATGCGCCTTCGTCCTCGTGATCAAAGAGCTCGTGCTCGAGCGAGAGGTCGAGTCGCAGCTCCTGGTCGCTGTCCATCGCGCGGATGGCGTTGAGCAAACACGGGGGACAGCGGCGACGGCGCGCTCGTGCGTCACGTCACGGCGACGATGTGGCTGGGCAACGAACGAGCGAGCGAGCGAGATGGCAGGTTTTGCTTCAAGGTCGCGTCGTTTGGTGTCCATGATCGCTTATTATAGCGCGCTTGCTTGCATATGCGTTCTGATAGTGACAAAACCTAGTGCCGTCATTTCTCTCGGTTTTATCACTATCAGCACACGCCTTTGCGCGGTTTCCCTTGTTTTCCGCACTATCTACTCCGCCTGTGTGTGAGACGGCGTGACGACAACTAGAAACGCCAAACGAAGCTCAAAGCTTGCGCGCGCCGCACGCTCTCGGGGACGGACGCTTGACGCTCGACGCTCCACACGCGCTCGCACGCAACAGCAGCTCACGATCGCTGCGACCGCACTCACATTACGCTGCAGGTGCGTCATGTGTGCGATCACTACACAGCAGCATCAGCGAATGCTCCATGTGCAGTCCGCCACGAGCGAAAAGAAGGGGGGCTTTTTCGAAACTCGCTCTCTGTGTGTGTGTCTGCGTTCATGGCGTGCGGCTTGTCTGTCTGTCTGTCTGTCTCGACGTCGTCGTCCGTAGCGATGCAAGGGAACTCACTCACACGCACGCGCGCGCGTGTGCTCTCTGTATCGTGGCGGTGGCGCTGGATTGTAGCAATACTCGCCTGCAGCAGCACGAGCATCACTAGCACAAGGAGGTCACGCCACTGCGCCACCGACGAGACCGCTCACGCACGACTACGTCCGTTGAGCGCACACAACGAGACACCAGACGACGCTGCTAAGAGAGAAAGTCACTGAGCGCGTAGATCCACACGACTGACTGCTCGTGCATCAATGTCTTCAGAAACCACTGCTGCTCCTGCGTCGTCGATGGCGCCAGCGTCAGCTGCTGGAGAGCTCGCCGCGACGCCGGAGCTGTCTGCGCAAGGACGCGACCTGCTGCTCGGCGCTTTGAGCGCATCATCTGCAGCCGACGCATCGCAGTCGGCACTGGACCCGACACCACCAGCAGCTCAAGCAGCAGCAGCGACGGCTCAGGCAACACCGCCGCCTGCGCCGTCAACGACTGCGTCTGCTGGCGCATTGGACACTGCGACTGCGTCGTCCGCGCGCTCGTCGTCGTTCAACAACGGCTTGCTCACGAGCGAGGACTTCCTGTTTGACGGCTCGGCCACAGGCGCCGCCGCGACGACGCCAGGAGCGTCGCACGAAGTGCACTGGGAGGGCTACGTTCGGAAGAAGGGTGACTGGCTGCCGCGATGGGAGGAGCGGTACCTCGTGCTCGATGGCGCCGCGCTGACGTACTACAACACGAAAGACGAGGCGCGGAGTGCGCGGAACTTGCGCGGCCGCATGATCCTGTCGAAGGTCCGACCGGAGAACTACGGCAAAGCTCACGGGTTCCTCATTGAGACAAAGGGGCACAAGCACTTCCACCTCTGCTGCTCGACCGAGTTGGAGAAAGACATGTGGGTCGAGATGATGCAAGCAGCGATTGACGAAGGCGTCAAGCACACGGGTCATGCATCTGCAGCGAGTGACTCGCCAGTGCAGATCCAGCCGTCGCCGACGCAAGTGGACTTGCGGAGCTTCTACTACGCGTTCCGGCAGCTCCTCATCTCGCACTCGTCGTCGCCGCAGTTCTTCCCAAAGCTCTCGCGCGACGTCGTGCTCACGTCCAACTACGCGCCAACGGTGCCGTTCTGGGGCGAGTACCACGGTCTCGACGGCGTTCTCCACTTCTTCTCGATCCTGTACGAGACGGTCGAGTTCACGGCGTTCTTTGTCACGGACATTGCACAGGCGAAGGAGGGATGCACGGCGGTCGTTGCCGGTCGCGAGACGATGAAGAACCGCGACAATGGCCGCAAGTTCACGCAGCAATGGCAGCACACGATCGAGTTTGCGCCAGACGGACGTGTGAAGAGCCTCACGATCCACGCCGACCCGGTCGCTGCGTCTGCGGTCTTTGGCTGCAACGCGACGTCGAGTCTCTCGCTCCCAATGGCCGCAGTCGTTGGGAACTCGAGCCAGGACAACCCGGCTGGGAGTCTCCACGTTGTTGTCTTCCGTGGCGAACAGATCTCGAGCCAAGGCGCGCTTGGAACAGCAAACAGCGGCGGTGGTGGCGACGACTCGGACGCTGACAGTGCGAGCGGCACGACGCCATTGCCGCAGCGGCGCGTGTTCTTGGGCTTGCGCTTGATCGCAGACGGCAAGACGAACGTCTACGCGCCGAGCTCGTCTGCGAGCTGCCTCACGCGCACGCGCGTGTGCGAACCGGACGAAGTGCCGGACCCGAAGTGGAACTCGCAGCACGAGCTGCCGTTCAAGGGCTCGTCGCGCGGCAAGCCGTGCTTCATGCTCATCGAAGCGTGGGAGATCAAAGAGAAGGCGCACGCGGACGACCCGGACGAAGAAGAGGTCATCGGTGTTGCAAAGGTCAACTTGGCGCCGTTCCTCGCGCTAGCGAGCACGTCGCGGACTGTGCGCGAGAGCGTGCTGCACACAGATATTGCGCGCGGCGCGGTGCCGCAGTGGTACACGCTCCTGTCGGCGAACGAGACCAAGTTCTCGTGCGGCCGCGTGCAGCTGAGCATCAGCTTTGAGCCGCACACTGGCGTCGCATCGTCGCACGGCGCAGCGCTCGGTCGGTTTGAGAGCGGCATTTCGCCAGGTGTCGACGCAGACGCACCAACGCCGCAGATCCGACCGTCTGGCATTGTCCAGTCGTCGTCGTCGTCATCGAGCCAGCAGCAGCAGCGCGTGGCACTCGCCAAGGGCTTTTCGTTCCGCGACATGAAGCGCGACAACCACCAGTTCCGCGTCGGGAACACGAACTTTGACGTCCCGAAGCGGTACCAGATGATCAAGGCGGTCGGTCAAGGCGCGTACGGTTGCGTGATCGCCGCGAGCGACATGGAGACGGGTCAAGCGATCGCGATCAAGAACATCCCGAACGCGTTCAACGACTTGATCGACGCCAAGCGCATCTTGCGCGAGATCCGGCTCATGCGCCACTTGAACCACCCGAACCTCGTGAATCTCGTCGACCTCATCCGTCCGCCGTCACTCCACGAGTTCAACGACGTGTACATCGTGACGGACCTCATGGAGACGGACCTCCACCGTGTGATCCACTCGAACCAGTCGATCACGGACGACCACGTGCAGTACTTTCTGTACCAGATGCTCGTGTCGATCCACTACGTCCACTCGGCGCAAGTGCTCCATCGCGACCTCAAGCCGTCGAACATCCTCGTGAACTCGGACTGCGACCTCAAGCTCTGCGACTTTGGGCTCGCGCGCGGCGTCCACGGTCTCGACTCGGGCTTGACCGAGTACGTCGTCACGCGGTGGTACCGCGCACCGGAGCTCTTGCTGTCGTCCAAGTACGACAAGCAGATGGACGTGTGGGCGATCGGCTGCATCTTGGCCGAGATGCTCGGTCGCCGACCGCTCTTCCCAGGACACGACTACTTGCACCAGCTCAAGATCATCATGGACGTGATCGGGTCGCCGTCCGAGGACGCGCTCGACTTTATCACGAACCCCAAGGCGAAGCGGTTCATCCTGCGGCAGCCAAAGAAGCCAAAGGTCCCGCTCTCGTCGATCTACCCGCGCGCGACGCCGCAGTGCCTCGACTTGCTCGAGAAGATGCTCGTGTTTGACCCGCGTAAGCGCATTACGATCGCTGACGCCCTGGCGCATCCGTACTTGAGTCTCGTGCGCGACAAGAGCGTCGAGCGCACGTGTCCGACGCCGTTTGACTTTGACTTTGAGAACTGCGAGCTCACGAAGCCGAAGCTCCAGGAGCTCATCTTTGAAGACGTCTGCGCCTTTCACCCGGATGCGCGGATACCAGACACAGCGCCACCGGCATCGTCGCTTGGCTTTACGAGTCGCTCAGGCAGCGCTACGACCATGCGGACGCCGTCTGCGAGCACTCTGAGCACCGGCGCACCAGCACCCTCGTCATCGAGTTCGGTTCCAATGGCAGAACCGGCGCCAAGTGCGCTGCTCGATGCGCACGTGAATGGGAAGCCGCCGCGACCAGCGCCAGTCGTGCTCTTGCCGCCAGCAGCGCTCTTGCCGACAAAGGCTGCAACGCCGGAGCGGTCGAACGGCGGTGTGGCTGTTGCTGCTGCTGCTGCTGCCAATGGCAGTGATGGCGCAGCGAGCGCAGAGGCCGAGGTCGTGCGAGAGGTTGCGATCGACATTCGCGACTCGAACGCTGAGCAGGACTTGGCGGCAGCGGCTGCAGCAGCCGCGGCGCCTGCACCAATTCGGTCGACGAGTGGCGCCGAGGCGGAGGCGTCGCTCGACGCCATTGGCTCGACGAGCATCCACAATGTATCACTAGCAGCAGCAGCGCCAGCGCCAGTGTCGTCGTCGTCTGTTGCTGCAAGTGCGTCGGATGCAATCGATCTGTCTGCGAGTCCGCACAAGCTGTCGCAGCCCAAGGCGCTGCTGACACCGTCGTCGGTCGTGTGACGAAGCGTCTGTGAGCGACACAACGCACAGCGCTGACAACGTGCTCGAGGATGCCTCACGACAACAACAGTGATGAATCGACGCGTACGCGAGACGAGATGAGGCGCTCGTCCTTCTCCATTTGTGGCCATCACCCTCTCTCTCTCTCCTCCCTCTCTCTCGATCGTGCATGTAGCCGAGGGAGCAACGCGTTCAAGCACAACACAAGAGAGAGACGCCACTCACTCTCTCACCCCAGGATACACACGATACACACACAAACAGACCCGACTGAACGACTGCGAAGTAGCAGTGCCATACAAAGACTTGACCCATGTTCCTCGCTCGCTCCCTTCTCCTTCCTTCTGTGTGTTCTCGAAGCAGCAGTCTACACACATGCAACTGCCTATCGCACCATGGACACAACGAGGTCCTGTCGAATCGCTTGCGCGTACAGACTCAGGAGCGACGAGCTGCTTGGGAAGCGCCGGAGTCCTTGCATGAGCACGATCTCGTCGCGGATCTTGGCTTCCGATTGACTCAGCAGCACGTGCGGGTGGCGATGGTACAGCGTCACAATGTCGTTGTCGCGCATCGCTGACGCCAATGCGAGCGAGTCGGTCCAAGCGGCGAGGAAGACGTCGCGCCAGCTGATCCCGGGTTGCTGCAGGTGCAGCGCGTGCGCTGAGATGCGCTTGCCAGTGGACGGAGCGAATGTCAAGATCTTGGTCGCTGCGAGCCCAAAGTTGCGCGTGACGTGAGTCGCCCAGTGCTGCGACCGGTTGATCTCGAAGTGCAGCTCGCGGTTCGCGCAGCTCAAGCGCGCGAGGCTCGGGGCATCGAGGAACTGGCAGATCTCGTGCTCGACGACGCGTGCTGGCAGGAGCGCAAGCAGGTCCGACATGACAGGCGACATGGTCGTGATGCAGATTAGCTTTGACTCGCAGTCTCGGCAGTGGAATGGCGCATGAGGAGGAGGCAGTGCAGACAAGGAGACATGCAGTCTCTCGCTGCGCCCTGCAGCTGGTGCTCGCACAGACTCGCAACAGCCTCTGCCACTCAAGTCACGCAGGTCATGTGACTTGGGTTTCTAATTCCAGATGGCCACGGACATGCGAGTAGCTCGGATCTGAGATCACTTGCGATGGCAGACGTACTACGTACGCACACGAGAGAGAGAGTCCTCGTTGACTGGGCAATCGTCAGCGCTCGTGTGTATTTCGTTGTGCAATGGATGAGAGAGTGCGAGGTGGTCGAGTGACCAACCTGTCATGACCGCGTGCACCTTGAGAGAGGCGATTGCTGGTATCTGTGTGCCTCTCTCGCTACGTGCTTGTGCCAGTCGCTCACTCTCTCTCTCTCTGACTGTCTGTCTGCTCGTGCACACCTGCACTGCGATGACGCTGCGCCTCTTGTACTGCGGCCTCCTACGCGTGCGGGTTGCGCAGCACGAGGATGACCGAGTCGCCGCGCAAGAACATCTTGCTCACGAAGCGGTCTTTGTTCACGGGCTTGGCGCCTTTCTTGCCCGACTTGGGCGCCTCTGTCCACATCTCCTTCACGTTCTCGAGCACCCTGTCGCGTCACCACAAGCAAGTCCAAGCCAAAGACACAGCACAAGCACATACATGTGTGAGCACTAGAGCATCGATAGCAATGACGCAAGACAAGCTAGCAGCACACAGACAGACAGACAGACAGATAGTGCGTCGTACATGTTGCAGTGGCGGTCGAACGCCTTCACGCGCGCGAGGAGCTTGTGGTTATTCCGGACGTTGATGAGCACTTGCGAGTTGTTCTTGACGCTGTGCATGAGCACCGAGAGCGGTCCCTTCTGGAACTCCTCCTCGTCCTCCTGCACGCGCTTGAACTCCGGGTTCGCAGTGCTGTACACGGACATAAGTGGTTAGTCATTCAGCCGTGTGTGTCGTTACTACACAGGCGCATAAGCGCTAGAGAGAGAGTGGCGTCACGTACGATGCCGCCATCGTCGTCGTCGTCGTGCCTTGTGTCTGTTTGCTGTTGTATCTGGTTGGATTGGAAACCGAGGGGCGTCGTACTTTTGCGAGTGCCAACAGTGCGTTTCCAAATCGACCATTTCGCTCAATGCTAGAATCTATAAGAGCAAACGCGTCACAACATTCGCATTATATTCGTGTGGCGCGCTTGACTGGTGGGTTGACACACACGCAGACGCGAGCCACACGAGCAGCAAGAACAGCAAGACCCCAAGAGCGCTCATTTCCTCACCTCGCCCTTCGCCAGCACTTCTGCTCCCGCTCACGAGAGAGAGACGATGGCAACGACTTCTCGCGTGACGATCAGCAGCGGCAAGCTCACGCTCGCAGACGTCAGCGCAGTCGCTGTGCTGCGCGCCAAGGTCGTCGCCGACGCGCCGGACGCCGGTCCGAGCTTCGTCCACCAGCTCAGCCCTGCCGGCGAAGCAAAGGAGCAGGCAGCGAACGCTGCGATCCGCGCACAGATTGACCAGGCGCTTGCGTCTGCAGCGTCTGCACCAGCGCACTCGAGCGTCGTCTCGCGCGCAGTGCTCGTCGTGCTGCTGCACAAGCTCCTGCGTCTGCGCATCTCGGCTGCAGTCGTCGAGAGCGCGCAGTTCGTCGCGAGTCTGCTGAACGCCGACGTGACGCCAGTGTTTGCGTCTGGACCAAACGACACGGCGGCGCTGACTCTGCTCGCAGCGCTCGAAGGCAGCGGATCGGCGCTTCGCGGCGACGCGCAGACGATCATTGCGACCGCGCTCGCAGACGCGAGCATTGCGCTGCCAGCGCCGCTGAACACGGCTGAGAAGGAGCAGCTGCTCCAAGGACCAGTCGTGCTCCTCGCTGTGAACGCACTGACTGTCGCCGGCGCACGCGGGCTCTTGCCGCTTGCAGACGCAGTCGCAGCGCTCACGTGCGAGACGCTCCGTACAAACACGGCGCCGTTCGAGGCCGAATACGTCGACGCGAGCCGTCCGCACCGCGGCATCGTGACCGCAGCGGCGAACCTGCGGCTGCTCCTTGAGAACTCCAAGTTTGTGAACTCGCGCAAGGACGGCGTCTTGGACGCGGCATGCGTGCGGTACATCCCGCAGTACCACGGCCCCGTGCGCGACGCCGTGCTCGCGGCGTACAAGACTGTCGAAGTCGAGCTCAACAGCGCGGGGGGCGACGGCTTTGCAATTCGCAGCATCGGCGCGCACCACCCGCAGGTGCTCCAGACGACGCTCGCGTCCACGACGGATGCGCTCCGCGTGCTCTTGACGGGCAGCAACGAGCGCCGCGCGGTTGTCGACAAGGCAGAGACACCGCTTGCGCCTGCGTCCTCGTGCGCGGTCGCGCTTGTCGAGACGGTCACGGCGTCGTTTGCGCACGAAGTCGCACTCGCACTCGCTGCGTTTGACGCTGAAGACGAGCTGATCCGCGCGCGTGTGGCGGAGAAAGCGGCGAAAGCGCAGGAAGCCGCGGCAAAGGCTGCTGCTGCGGCTGCGAAGGAAGACGAGAAGCTCGCGGCGATGACCGAGGCGCAGCGGAACAAGATCCTCGAGAAGCGCAAGAAGAAGCTCGAGAAGACGAAGGAGAAGGACGAGTCGAAGAAGAGCGCGAAGGACGAAGTGAAGATCGGCGTCGGCAGCGCGGCGTTCCGTCAGCTCGTCGCTGTGAATGGCGCGAGCGTCTCGGCGCTGACCGCAGCGCTCACGCCGTTTGACTTGCGTCCAACTGGCGCAGCAGTTGTCGTTGAAGACCTCTTGGTGCGCATCGGGAGTGGCGGCGCGCGCCGCAAGCCAAAGATCGCAAAGGGCGCGCAGGACTTCCTGTCGCACCAGATGGCGCTGCGCGAGAAGATCTTCAACAAGATCCGCATGGTGTTCAAGCGCCACGCTGGCGTCGAGATCGAGACGCCGGTGTTTGAGCTCAAGGAGACGCTCACGGGCAAGTACGGCGAAGACAGCAAGCTCATCTACGACCTCGCAGACCAAGGCGGCGAGCTCTTGGCGCTCCGGTACGACCTCACAGTGCCGTTTGCGCGCTTCATGGCGCTCCACAACCCCGGGAACATCAAGCGGTACCACATCGCGCGCGTGTACCGCCGCGACAACCCGCAGATGGCGCGCGGTCGCTTCCGCGAGTTCTACCAGTGCGACTTTGACATTGCCGGGACGTATACGCCGATGCTCCCAGACGCCGAAGTCCTGTCGATCGGCATTGAAGTCCTTCAGCAGTTCCCAGAGCTCGGACCTGTGAAGGTGAAGCTGAGCCACCGCCTGCTCCTTGATGCGATCCTCGCGATCTGCGGCGTCCCAGCCGACAAGTTCCGCACGACGTGCTCGGCGATCGACAAGCTCGACAAGGAGCCGTGGGCGAGCGTGCGGCGCGAGATGGTCGACGACAAGGGCTTGCCAGAGGCGGTCGCCGACGCGATCGAGCCGTTTGTGTGCAAAGTCGGCGCGCCGCGCGCGCTCCACGCCGAGCTCACGAAAGCGAAGCTCTTTGGCGACAACGCGGACGCTGCCAAGGCGATGGGCGAGCTCGCGCTGCTGTTCGACTACCTCGACGCCATGGGCGTGCTCGACTACATCTCGTTCGACCTCAGCCTCGCGCGCGGCTTGGACTACTACACTGGCCTCATCTACGAGTTCGTGCTCACGTCGCCAGAGCACAACGTCGGGTCGATCGCCGCTGGTGGCCGCTACGACAACCTCGTCGGGATGTTCTCGGCCACGGGCCAGCAAATCCCGTGCGTGGGCGTGAGCATGGGCATTGAGCGCATCTTTGGCATCCTCCAGGCGCACGCGGAAAAGACGAGCAGTGGCGCAAAGGCAGCGCCGTCGCAGGTCCTCGTCGCGTCGACTGGCGGTGCGCTGCTGCTCCCGAAGCTCGCAATCTGCAAAGAGCTCTGGCGCGCGAACATCGCCGCGGAAGTCATGCAAGTGGACAACCCAAAGTTCACGAAGCAGCTCCACTACGCGCTCGAGAGCGGCATTCCGTACATGGTCGTCGTGGGCGAAGACGAGCTCGCGAGCGGTCAGGTCAAGATCAAGGAGATCCAGTCGAAGGCCGAAGTCGCCGTGCCGCGCAGCGAGATGATCGCGGAGCTCCTGCGCCGCAACTGCCCGACGACGAACACCCTGAGCATCTAAGCCGTTGCGAGTGAACGAGTGAAGCTATGCGTCTGACGTCGTCGCGCTCACCTAGTGCATCGCACGTACATGTGTAGCTGCATAGTGCTGCTACATGATCCAATCGATACGAGCCCAACTTGCTTGTTTCTTGGGTCTCCATCGCGTCTCGCATTGTGAAACTGGTGGTGTCGTGAGGACTGGTCGTCGTCTGTCAGTTAGGACCGCGTGCTTGAGTGGCGCCATGCCGCTTACTCAAGCTGTGAGCAAGCTCTCGCCGTCGCTGCTGCTACCGCCTAGCACCGGGAAGAAGCACGCAGCGCTAGCTCGCACGAGGAGCAGTGGCAATAGCAATAGCACGCAGCTCCAGCTGCTCTGTGATGAAACACGTGCGCAGTACGAACTGCTGCTCGAGCGCCAGGGGCACAACCACGAGCGGCAGCTCCAAGCCGCGCAGAGCAAGCTCCAGGACGTACTCTGCTCACACATCTCGCTCATTGAGCACGAGAGGATCCTGTTTGCCGAAGGCGAGCGCTTTCGCTCGGAGCGCGAGCAGCTGGGCGCAGCACATGCGCGCGAGCTCGCTCAGCTCCATGCCAAGTGGCGCAGTGAGTGGCAGACACGTGAAACAGCACTGCTTGCGCGCTGTGAAGAGGAGAAGAGCTTGGTGCTCGACATGATCCCACCGCTTGAGCTTGAGCGGAACGACGCGCATCGGTTGCTTAAAGAGCAGAAGATTAGTGCGTGTTGCTATCGCTACTGCTGCTGCTGCTATCGCAACAAGAGGCAATTGTACGCTCACTCACATGTCTGGCAATGCTAACACCAATAGACCAGCTCACGTGGAGCAAAGCGCTTGATGAAGCGAACCGTGCACGCGAGCGCGCTGAAGTGCGTCTGCGTGAAGCCTGCAAGCACATCCTCACGCTCAAGACGTGCGTCAAGCGGCTCGAGCAGCGTCCTGACACGTCCATTCAAGAGCGAGAGCGAGCGATGGAGTTCAACGACAAGTGGCAGCAGTCCAAGCTCGAGCTCGCAAACGTCAAGGGCGAGTTGACGAGACGCATTGCGACGCTCGAGAAAGAGCTCGCACATGCTCACGAGGTACTCACAGGTGAGAAAGCGCGCGTTGGTGATCTCCAAGTACGTGGCTAGCAGTCTGAGCTGCTGACTGTTCTCTCAGTTGTACTGATCGCTCACATGATGCGGATCAGAGTGAAATGCGCGGCTTGCAAAGTCAGCGCCACGATCTCGAGATGACTGTTGCTGAGCTGCGTGTGAAAGAGCAGCTGACGAGCGAGAGTCGCGATGCTGAGCGAGCGCAGTTTGCAAAAGAGCTCGCTCTGGTGCAGCATGCGCTTGCGTCACGACGCGCAAAGCTGAAAGACGCGCGAGAGCGTGCCCTTACGTTCGAACAGCGCGTGTTCGAGTCGAGCATGCGTAACCAAGTACGTTTTGCATGTGTGTTATGCGATGTACAGCTGCACAAGTGCTCACAATGCAATCAAACATGCACAGGAGCTAGCGACGAAGCTCGAGATGCTCACGCAGCGCCGGAGCGAGCGCGAGAGCAAGTGGCGACAGCAGAAAGCGGCGCTGCAGACGCGCGTGACGCAACTTGCGAGTGCAGCTCGGCAGCTGCAAGCGCAGCAGCAGGAGCGCGCACATGACGCGCAGCTCTCGCGATTGCTCTTTGGCAACGATGATCGCGACGATGATGCTCATGTGGAGATGGCTACATTTAGTCCGTTTCCCTCTGCAAAGAGATAGCATATTAGAGAGGGATCGAGAAGATTCTGCTGTCGATCAAAGGTCTAATGCAACCGAGCGCACCTGCACTGGCGCGCGAACTGCAACAGCAGCGAGGCATGTCGCGATATGCGCACGCGCGTGTGTGTGTGGCGTCCATAGTCCATAGTCCATAGTCCATAGTATGAGATGAGCAATAGAGCGAGCGAGCGCCACACATACACGTGGCGCGCGCAGCGAAGAGAGCAAGCTTCATCGTCATCGCCATCTCGTGACCAATCAAAACTCCTTCTATTGAGGCTGCTGGCGGTACAATTGACACGAGTCCTTTTATATGTGATGCGACACTTGTGCATGCATTTACACAAGAGATGTATTGTAGCAGGTCATCCCTTTAGTTTCTAGAACCACATCAGCGAAACCATGGCAGCGATTTCGAGAGGGTATTGCATTTCGACTCGCTCAAGGCGTTTCACACAAACACACACAAGCCCCCTTGTGTGTGTGTGTGGCTGGCAACCTCTATTCTAGAACTGGGAGCTCGGCACGCACACGCGCGACGCACTCGGACCCGCGCACATTGCTGCTCGGCATCTCCTCGACGCACTCGACGCACTCACTACACGTCTGCACGCGCTCGAGCACTTTTGCTTTCGCGCTCTCTCGTCACCCCCCTCTTCCCTCCTCTCTCTTCTCCCTAAAGCAAGCACGTAGCCATGTCGGTCATCGGTGTGGACTTTGGCAACGTCGACTGCGTGATTGGCCAGGCCAAGCGCGGCGGCATCGACATCATCTTGAACGAGAATTCGAACCGCAAGAACCCCAACATGGTGTGCGTCCAGGGCAAGCAGCGCTTCATCGGCGAGGCCGCAGTCAGCGTCGCGCGCGCGCACTTTAAGAACACTGCGACCGACGTCAAGCGCTTGATCGGCCGCAAGTTCAAGCACCCCGAGGTGCAGAAGGAGATCGCGCTCCTGGCGTACAAGTGCGTCGAACTCCCGAGCGGCGACGTCGGCATTGTGCTCAAGTACAACGACGAAGACGTGACGTTCTCGTGCGAGCAGGTCGTTGCGATGGTGTTCAACAAGATGCAGGCGATCGCCGCGGCGGCGAACGACGGCGTGAACCCAGCGTACGCCGTTGTGTCTGTGCCAGGCTACTACACGGACGTGCAGCGCCGCGCGATGCTGAACGCGTCGAAGATCGCGGGCCTCAACTGCATCCGCCTCATCAACGAGCACACGGCGATCGCGCTCGCGTACGGCATCTACAAGTCGGCGCGCAACATGTTCCACGAGTCGGAGCCGCAATACACGATGTTCATTGACATTGGGCATGCGAGCTACACGGTCTCGGTCGTGGCGTTCGTGCAGGGCAAGCTCCAGGTCAAGTCTGCGGCGTTCGACCGGTTCCTCGGCGGCCGCGACTTTGACTTGGCGCTCGCGCGCGACGCGGCGAAGAACTTTGCCGAGAAGTACAAGGTCGACCCGCTCGCGGACCCGAAGGCGCGCATCAAGCTCCTCTCGGCGTGCGAGAAGGCGAAGAAGAACTTGAGTCCGCAGGGCGTGACTGCGACGCACTTGAACATTGAGTGCCTCGCGAACGACCGCGACTACCACTCGCAAGTCACGCTCGAGCAGTTTGACGAGCTCATTGAGCCGCTGCTCCAGCGCCTCCCAGGTCCGATCGAGCGCGCGCTCCAGGACGCAGGCGTCGAGACGTCGCAGCTCACGAGCGTCGAGATCATTGGCGGCGGCACTCGCGTGTCGAGCGTCAAGCGCCGCTTGTCCGAGATCCTCGGCCTTGACAAGGACGCGCAGAACTTTGGCTTGAGCACGACGCTGAACGCCGACGAGTCGGTCGCGCGTGGCTGTGCGCTCCAGTGCGCAATCTCGTCGCCGCTGTTCAAGGTGAAGGAGTTCCACATCGCGGACCGCGTGCACTTGCCAGTGCGCGTGTCGTGGGAAGGCGCAGGCTCGTCGGCACCGACGGAGACGGCGGCGAACGACGACGACGAGGACGTGAACATGGAGGCAGCGTCGGCAGATGACAACAACACGATCGTGATCTTTGGTCGCCAGGACGACTACCCGAAGACGAAGCGCATCACGTTCCGTCGCGACAAGGCGTTCACGATTGACGCCGTGTACGACGACGCTGCGGCACCGTACTTGCCAGCGGACTACGACCGCACGCTCGGCAAGTTCACGGTCTCGGGCATCCCAGCGCTCGAGGTTGGCGCAGACCTCCCGAAGATCCGCGTGAACGTGCAGCAGGACGTGAACGGTCTCTTTTCGGTCTCGTCGTCGCAGCTCATGCAGGAGATCAAGGAGGAGGAGAAGCCTGCGAGCGAAGACGCAAAGGAAGGCGACGAGAAGGCGGACGAGAAGCCAGCGGAGCCAAAGAAGAAGCGCTTCCGCAAGGTCGACCTGAAGGTCCAGGCTGAAGTCGGCGGTCTCTCGGTCGCGGACGTGAACGCAGCGACCGAGCAGGAACTCAAGATGGCGCACCAGGACCGCATCATCGAAGAGACTTTCAACAAACGCAACGAGCTCGAGAGCTTTGTGTACGAGATGCGGAACCACGTGAGCGACAAGCTCGCAGAGTTTGTGACCGAGAGCGAGAAGAGCGCGATCGAGGATAAGCTCAACGAGGCCGAGGACTGGCTCTACAGCGACGAGGGCTTTGACAGCACCAAGTCGGTGTACCAGGCGAAGCTTGACGAGCTCCGCAAGAGCACGTCGCCGATCGAGTTCCGCTTGACCGAATCGACCGAGCGTGGTGTGGCGACGGCCGAGCTCCAGAGCGTCTTGGAGGACTACAAGCGCATGGCGAACTCGGGCGACGACGCGTACGCGCACTGGACGCAGGAGGAGAAGGAGAAGCTCCGCAAGGCGTGCATTGACGCCGAATCGTGGCTCTTTGACGAGCTCGCGAAGCAGAACGAGCTCAAGCCGACGCAGAGCCCTGTGCTGACGTCGGCCGCGATCCGCGCAAAGGTCGTTGCGGTCCGCGCCGTCGCGCTCCCGCTTGTGACGAAGCCGAAGCCGCTGCCGAAGGTCGAGACGCCAAAGGAGGAGCCAAAGGCGTCGACTGACGACGCGGAGGCGAAGGACGACAAGATGGACCTCGACTAAGCCGAGTGAGTGCACGTGGGTAGCAAACAAGCAGACAGCAGTAGGAAGTTGAACTGGCGCGAGTCCTCGAGTCTGGAGGCATGACGGCGGATGGAAGCCACAGTGCATGCGCAGGCAGACAGCAGGAGCAGCCGCTGACCGACTGACTCACACACGATATATACATGCGTTCATGGCTCCTTTGGTGTCGTTCGTCGCTCGTGCGAAGAGCTCCATTGCGATGAAGAGCTTCACTACGACGAAGAGCTCCGTCATGAAGAGTCTCAGTTGACATGCAAGCCAGTTGACCCAAGTGTTCCATCAGCGCACCTCGGTTTTCTCACTATTAGATTTTGTTATTTGAGTGACATCGTTCCCACCAAAAAGCAACAGACGATGGCGTCCGCCGCGTGGCTCCGAGCGCGCGTGCTCTACGTCGTGTCGTTCCTTGACCTGCTCGCAGTGTCGATGATCATCCCGTCGCTCGCGTCTTATGTCAAGTCCATGGACGGCGGTGCGTCCCGCTTGCCATATCTGTCGCTACGGCCATCGCTTTGTAGCTCATCGTGACCCTTGACGTCTATCGCTTCCGACTCATGCGCCTACTGCTGTTGCTGCTCTGCACAGGCGCGCTCGCATTCGGCGGCATCATGTCGATGTACGGCTTCATCCAGTTCTTCGCAGCGCCGATCGCCGGTTCACTCAGCGACCTCTACGGCCGTCGTCGCGTGCTGCTCGTATGCTTTGTTGGCGCTGCGGTCGGCTATTTGCTCCTCGGTCTGTCGTGGAACATCTACATCGTCGTGCTCTCGCGCATCCCCTGCGCGCTCTTCAAGCACACGCTCGACATCATCAAAGTCGCAGTCACGGACGCCGAGGACCCAGCGCATCGCTCTGCCGCGATCGGCCGCCTCAACGCCGCGTCGAACGCCGGCTTCATCGTCGGCCCGATCATCGGCGGCTTTGTCAGCGCCGTCCCGAACGGCTTCAACTACACGGCGCTGCTCACGACCGCGCTCTTTGGCGTCAACTACGCGCTCATTGCGCTCTTCTTCCACGATGAGCGCTCGCACAGTAGCAAGTCGCTCGACAGCGACCTCCACGGCCACGGCCACGGCTTTGACGCGCCGACTGGCGACCGGAGTGGCAGCACAGTCGACTGGCCGCGGCTCTTGCGCAATGCGCGCAGCAAGCTCTTTGAGTTCAAGAACATCCTGCACGAGACAGGGCCGGCAAAGACGCTGCTGATCGCGCGGCTGCTGCTCGCAATGGCTGCGATCCTCTACCGCACGCACTTCTCGATCCTCTTGGAGGACAAGTTCGGCACGGACTCCAAGGCCCGCGGCTTCATCTTGAGCTACATGGGCGTGCTCGGGACGTTCGGGAGCTTCTTTGTCGGCTTTGCGACGCGCGTCGTGAAGAGCGAGCGCCTGCTGCTGCAGCTCTCGAGCCTCGTGTACGTCCTCACGTTCGTCGCGCTCTCGAAAGCGTCGACTGTGGAGCAAGTCTACTTCTTCCTCATCCCGCAGGTCATTGCAATCAGGTGCGTCTATCTGTCAGTCTGTCTCTTGTTCAGCTAGGACGATCGTAAGTGTAGCGGACTGGCTGTGATGCTGACCAACAGTCTCTCGCTCTCTGTTGACCGAACAGCATGTTGCGAGCGAGCTCAATCGCACTCCAGACGACGTTCGTGTCGCAAGAGCGCGTTGGCGCGTTCATGGGCGTGTCCTCGTCCCTCACGGTGCGTCCTCTTGCGTCACTTCTCGTTCTGGCGCTGGCGATACGAATGAACGAGTAGACGCGTCTTAGGACATCTTCACGCGCGCATAGTACTCACTACTTCTCCTCGCTCTCCTCTTCTCTGCCCATTCACACAGTCCATTGGTCGCACTGTCTCTCCAAGTACGCTTCATGGCCAGCACAATGGCCCTGTATGGCTCGCTCTACTTGCTCACAGAGTCTCTCACTCCTCACTCTTGATGCGCCTATGTGGTTGAATGGCGCAGTCCTATCTGGATGGACGTACATGTTCTCAGTCGACGGACCAGCGTACGGCGCTGCGCTGCTCGCAAGCGCCAGTGCCGCGCTCTTTTGCTTCTCGCCGCACTTTGCGCGCATCGGAGACGCCAAGTGGGCGACGTCGCAGCAGCTCAGCGACATTAGCAAGAAGACAAAGCAGCAGCAGAGCAAGGCGTTCAGCGACTGAGTCCATAGCTCTCGCTCTCTCTATTCGCACGTACTGCGACGCACTAGACGAGCTACTGCAGTTGCTGATAGAACGAGCGATACGTAGGAGCTCAAGACACGAGTGCAGGCGTCGTAGCGAGTGCTTCAGGCGACGCGCGCGTCTGGACCTTGTAGCTCCGACTCCACTCGCCTTTGCCTGCAGCGTTCCACGACCGCAGTGTCACTTCATAGAGCGTGTCGAACTGGAGCCCTGCGAGCACAATGCGCTGCGCGCGACTCTTTCGATTATGGTTGACGCGCTCGAGGCGCCAGCTCTCAGCGCTGCTGCTTGCTGCATTTGGTGCTTCGCCATTGCCATCGTCGTCGTCTTCAGACGCAATGATGCGGTACCGCACTTCGTACTTGTCAATGAGCGCGCCGTTCGAGAGTGGCGTCTCCCACGCCACGTGCACGAGGCACTTGAAGATCTTTTGCTGCAGCGGCGGCGCAGCGCTCAGTGGCAGCGTCTTGGCACTGCTGCCTGAGCTACTGCTAGTGTTACGAGTTGGTGTGACTGGCGTCGCAGCCGGCGACCGCAAGAGCACGACTTCCGAGGCAAACGTGCTCGAGAGCGCAACGTCGCCGCCTGGCGGGAACGGCAGCGATGGCGATTCCTGGAGCAAGCGCGTGCACTCGGCACTTGCTTTCGCGCGACTTCCAGCAGCGACGACTGCAGTGTGTTCGCAGCACTCGCCGACGTATGTGAGTGCAGTCTGCTTGAGGTAGCACGGCGTCGAGCGGTCAGCGCCATTCAGGAGCAGCCAGCGCACGAGTGCTGGGTGCGAGTACATGCTCGCGACGCAGAGTGGCGTAGCGTCCTGGAGCAGCCACCTGCAGCAGCAGATGCCAACAGAGTTCATGCAAGTGGTGAGTGAGTGAGTGGACTAGCAGGAGGAAAGCGAGGGTCCTAGCTGACAGAGTCGCATTCGCACCAGTGGATGGACTCCCACTGGAGCTTCCACGGTGGCATCGCGTTCGTGAACGGCGCTGAGAGCGCGTTGATGTGCTCGAGCACAAGGCGCTCGACCACTTGATAGGACACGCAGGAGCGGTGGCAGTGGCGTTAGAGTAGCTCATCGACAAAGAGAGACAAGTCGGAACATGGAGAAGGAGACACAGTGGCATGTGCGAACCAGCGAGGTCGCCTTGGATCAAGCCGCGCAGCAGGAGCACGCGCCACCAGCCGTCGTCCGGCTCTGCTTCGTCTTCACTTAGCGCAGGCGTCAGCGCCTTGGTCTTCTTGACAGTCCCGCTGCCTCCAGTCGCTCGCTTGAGGTTCCCCATACTCTTGTCTCTACTGCTTCAACAGCTCGGATGGCTTGACGACCAAAGTGGTCAAGTGACCGCCTCCTGCGGCTCGAAACCGTTGCGTCTCCAAACAAGCGACTCGACCTCCTGTTTGACCTTCACTCACTGTCTGTACCTACGCGAGTGACGCCTGCAGCTCAGCTTCCAACTCATCGAGTCCACCGTCGCTCTCGCCGTCGGACGTCGCGACCGAGGCATTGCTACGACCACTTGACCGAGTTGACCGCGCTGGCGTCGGTATGGCGCGCACTGCCACTTGCTTGGCTGTAGTGGACGAGTTAGTTGTTGCTACCTCGAGTGGCTTTGTATCCGATCCACTTGCTCGTCGCTTGGCGGCTGAGGATGTTGCACGCGCCTTTGGCATCACTGGTGCTTGCTTCGCTCTCTTTACTGCTGGCGCTAGCTTCGTCGCTGGTGCTTGCACCGTCTTCTGCTTTGTCGCTCTCGCTTTGCCAGTCGGTGGCTTGCCGAGCACAGCGGCACTCGCAGTCGCTGCGTCTGCGTCTGCAGGTGAGGAAGACGATACCAGAGAGGACCGCGTCGCACGCGTCGTGCGTCTTGTCGATACACTGCTGTTGTTCGCAACAGCCTCTCGAACCTGTACATCGTTGTCTCGAGTGTTGGCTGCTTTCGATCTCCTTGTTGCCGGGCGTCGCGTGTTCACCACAGCTACTTCGTCTTCTCCACTCGAGTCGTCCACTGCTGCTGTCGTCGCGTGCGCCACTCGCGCAGTCGGTTTGCTTGCGTTGGCGACAGACTGCTCCAGCTCAGCCTCAAGTTCGGCCAAGCCGCCGTCGCTCTCTGTCGTTGCAATCGACACTGCGTCCGAGAGCTTCCGTCGTCCACGTGTGGCAACGCTGCGTGGCGCACGCTCGACTGGTTCGCGAGGCACTGCTGCGCGCGTCCGACGTGGCAACGGCGCTGGTGGCGTTAGGCTCGTAGGCGCTGCAGTGACTGGGCGATCGAGCTCAGCTTGCAGCTCCATCAAGTCGCCATTGTCGCTCTCCGCCGCGACTGAGGACGCCGGCGCAGTCGCCACGCGCTTGCGCTTTCGACTCGCTCGAGGCGACTGCTCTGCTATAGTGACAACAGGAGACGGTAGCGATGGCGTAACTGTCCGAGCCAACTCGGCTTGGAGCTCATTGAGTGCGCCGCCGTCGCTCTCAAACGCAGCGATCGATGCTGCACGCGTGCGTCGCGTGACGATCCCAGTGCGTGGCGCAATGCCAACAGACGCGATCGACGCGCTCTTGGGCTTTGGTTGCTGGCGAGCGCTCTTGCTCGCGCGTCCACTTGGTTTGCGTGCTGCTGGCGTGTCGGCCGGTGATGTCAACACCGTTGCGCTCGTGTTAGTACCGAGTGCGAGCTCTGCCTGGAGCTCCGCCAATGCGCCGTCGTCGCTCACAGTCGTTGCAATCGACACGGCGCTTGAGACGCTCGCACTGCGCTGTCTGCGAGCGATGCCTCCGCTGCGCTTTGCTGGAGGCTTTGCTACAGTCGCTCGCGCTCTTGAAGCAGCTGAGCCTGGTGCTAGCGAAGGAAATGACGCCACTGGCGCTTCTAGAACGTCGAGCTCAAGCTCCGCTTGAAGCGCTGCGAGCGCACCGTCGTCGCTCTCACTCGCGACCGAGCTCACGTCCGACAGCTTTCGTCGTCGCGGCGCTGCTGCTGTAGACTTCCCAGTCTTCCCAGCCTTTGCTGTCTTTGCAGCAGCAGCAGCAGATACGATGCGTGCTACTGGAGCTGCAACCCGCTTCGCTGGCGCACGCGCTTTGGGCTTTGCTTGCGCGCGTGGCTTCTTGGCGCCAGTAGTGACTTCGGCTTCGAGTTCCGCTTCGAGCTCAGCGAGTCCGCCGTCGTCGCTCTCAGTCTCAGACGCATCGCTCCCGCTGTTCACGACACTCTCCGTCTCAGAGCCGCTCGAGTGCGTCTCGCTTGTTGCTGCGTCGTGGCGACCGACACGCGGTCCTAGGACTGATGCTTTCAGCTCCGCTTCGAGCTCGGCGAGTCCGTCGCTGCCAGCGTCGGACGCAAACGTCATCGCCGACCCGACACTCGCGACAGAGCCAATGCGACGCAGTGGCGTCGTCACTAGCAGCGCTGGAGTAGTCGCGCTTGTGCGCTGGCGCTTGCGGCTCTGCGGTCTTGACGGGACTGACGGCGTCTGCTCAATGTTGAGGATGTTGTTGTTGCTGAGGACGTCGCGGCTGAGCTCAGCTTCGAGCAGTGCGAGTGCGTCACTGTCGCTTGACGCGATTGACGACACGGCCGTGCGCGTGCGCTTTGCTTGGCGCCGTGCTGGCGTCTTGTTCGTCTGTGGCTGCGACTGACGCGGTCGTCGCGCAGTTACAGCAGGCGTCTTGGCGCCGCGAGTGCTGGCCGACCGTGGTGCTGGCGCTGGTGCAAGCAGCGTATCTGGGTCGTCAAACTCGAACGCAAACTCGTCGTCACTCGCTCCTCCTCCTACTGCTGCTGCTGTCACGACTGCTTCGCTCTCACTCGCTCCTGCGCTTGTTTGGCGCTGGCGATCAGCGTGGAGGTCCTGCAGCACGTGGTTCGTCGCGTCCGCTGTCTTTGACGCGAGGTACTTGCGGAAGCGAGCGAGGAGGTCAGTTCGCCCAGTCGCGTGGCTCTCACTCAGCTCGACGACTGCAGCTGCGTGGTGCTGATGACCGAGTCGCGTGCGTCCGATGCCTGCACTAGGCGCACTGGCACTGGCGCTGGCGCTGCTGCTCGCACGGATTTGCGCCATCGCTTGGCTATATGTTTGTGTGAGTGTGTCCAACTGTGCGACTTGCTCGTCGCGCACGAGCGTCGCCAAGTCGCTCGCACCAACGCCACCGACGATGCCAGTGCGTCTGCGGCCTTCTGTCGCTTCCGTCGCTTCTGCTGCTGCTCCTGCTGCTGTTCCAGTCGATGCCCGACCAGCTCGAACGCGAAACTGGTGGCCAAAGCCCCGGAGACACTTGAGGAACGCATTGTGCTCATGCTCGAGCGCTGCGAGCATCGCGACGACTTCGCGTGCAGCGTGTGGGAAGAGCATAGCGCCGAGACCTGTCGTTGCGACGCTTGCAATCGTCATGAGCGCGGCCCAGGACTGCGGATCGACGTCGATCTTGTGCTTCGGCGTCCCCAGCTGCACGGAGAAGGCGCTGTAGAGCGCAAAGACGTGGCCAAAGAGCGCTGTGACTGAGCGCTGCGTCTCGAACGGACTCTCAGTGTCGATGCAGCACACGAGCAGGTCTGTCAAACACATACACATTCCCATACACGCAGCCACAGAGCCAAAGTGTGAGTGAGCTGCCAGACAGTGCATGAGCAGCTACGATAGACACTGAGAGGATCGTACCGAGCGCCATCTGCAAGATCGTCTGGTGCGTGATCGACGGCGTGCTCTCCCAGAACTCGACGTGGAACGCTGCGCTCATGCGCCGGACGCGCCAGAGCTCCTTGAATGCAGCGAACGTGATCGTGTCCTAGAGCGGCAGTCCGTCGGTTCAGCAGTCAGTCGGTCAGCCAGTGCGAGAGAGAGAGAGTGAGTTGCTAAGACAGCCATAGACACGAGACAACAACAGCAGCAGCAGCTCAAGCGCCTGTACGCACACGTACATTCGCGACGAACGCAGCGTTGAGATCGTCGAACTCGAGACGCACGCACTTGGCAAAGTGGTGGAGCGATTGGTCCCACTCGACATCGGGGAAGTCGCGCTCGCGCCGCTTCGTGTACGGCTTCTTCGCAGTCGCAGCAGTTGGTGTCGTCGTCGCAAGTGGTGGTTTGCGCGCTGCAATCGGTCTTGTACTCGTGTTCGTAGCGACTGCAAGTGATGCCGATGCTTCGCTAGTAGGGCTTGCATTTGCTGTTGCTGCTGCAGTGCGCGCTGGTGCGCGTGGCACGCGTGTCGCTGCTGTGCGGAGCCTCTGTGCTTGGGTCTGGTGGTGGTCGCGCCGCTCAGCGTCTCGTGCATCGCTGTCGTCACGAAGCGCTATCGTAGCATCATCGGCTGACAGCTCTGAAGATGCAGCTGTGTGACTCGTGGAGCTACTCGCTCCATTGCCAGCGTGATCGACACGAGCGGCAGCATGCGATGGAGGCTCCACATGCGCAGCTCCTACTGCTGCTCTTCGCTCCATGCCATCAGTTGTGCTTGTGATCGTGTCGTTTGGCTGCCGTACATAAAGAGGGTTTGTATCAGCTGTTTGTATGGTGCAAAAACCTGTTTATTTGCGCTGACCCTCTATCACATCACTACAGGAGGATCGCAATACACTTGGTCATGCTCACTCGTCGTTGTCGCTGCTCTTCGTCGTCTTTGGCGCCGGCTTGACGTTCTGGTTGAGCCACTTGGTCTCCTCTTTGCCTTCTTTGAGCGCCGAGTAGCGCGCGGCGACGAACAAAAAGTCGCTCAAGCGGTTGAGGTACCGCATGACCGAGCCGTCGACGTCGCCAGCAGCACCGAGTGGCACGACGCGGCGCTCGGCGCGGCGGCACACTGCGCGCGCAACGTGCAAGTGCGTCGACGCGAGACCGCCACCAGACGGGAGGATGAAGACCTTGAGCGGCGGTAGCGCAGCGTCCATTTCGTCGATCCAGTTCTCGAGCAGCGTCACATTCGCTTCGTCGAACGCGCCGGCGCGGTTCTTCTTGCTCTGTGGCGCAGTCGTGAGCGGCGTGGCGATGCACGCGCCGAGGTCAAAGAGCCGCGACTGGATCTGCTCGAGCTTTGGCGGCAGGAACTCGTTCTGCGCCTGGCGCGAGTACTCGATCGCGACGCCGATTTGCGCATTGAGCTCGTCCGTGTCACCGAGCGCTTTGAAGACGTGGTCGTCTTTTGGACGGCGCTCGCCCGAGAAGAGCTGCGACGTACCCTTGTCGCCAGTCTTTGTGTAGACCTTCATGCCGCGCGTGAACTGCTGTTGCAATACGAGCGCAGGAGCGAATCGGTGAGCGGCAGCGAGCGGAGTAGCAGCGAGCGGCAGCACGCGGCGCAGGAGGCTCATGTGGCGAGCTCGTCGAGTGAGCGCGAGCGGCGACGATTGCGAGTGAACAGCTTCGACGTGTTGAACATCGCACGTCGCTGTCTGGTTGTTCATTGGTTGGAATATCGCAACAAGTAGTACAGATTTGCAATAATCCATGCAAGTGATTTTGGTGATGCGCATAAATCGAATTGACTAAACTTTATTTCAATTTTCATAAGAACGCTAATTTTTTGAAAGAAGAGACATGCGACCATCAAGCTGCTCGTCACCAAGAAGCTCATCAAGCTGCTCGACGACAACGACACTTGAACGCCTGTCATCGCACGTCCCGATGAACGCTGCTGCTGCTGCTGCGACGAAGACCGAGCGCACACCGCTCTTGTCGGCGTCGCCTGCTGTCGTGCAAAAGCAAAAGAGCAAAGTGTCGCCACTGCCGCTCGACGCTGCACGGAGTGTCTTCAGCATGGGCGACGACGACGACATCGACACGAGCGGCACGAGCATCCGCAGCGGTCGCAGTCGTCGCGCGAGTGACCCAGTGACGTTCGACACAATGATGCAGCTCTCCGCGCCGCGCAACGTGCTGCAGTTTGCAAAAGTGCGCGCGTTCGTGATCTGGCTCACGACGTCCTGCATCCTCTTCCTCACGAACCAGCTCACGACATTGCCAGTTGGCTTCCTGCCCGACTACGCGCAGCGCACGTTTGGCATGACGTCGACGCAGCTCTCGCTCTTCTTTGCGCTCTACCCACTCTGCATCATGCTCAGCAGTCCGCTCGCGGCGTCTGTGAGTCCGATCGTTGGTCGCCAGACTGTCATCTGCGTCGGACTCGTGCTCAGCGGCTCGACGACGCTCGCGTTCGCATATACAAGCACGATCTCGACGATGTTTGTGCTGCGCGTGCTCCAGGGACTCGGCGCAGGTGGAGCGGTCGTCGGTGCGTTCTCGATGATCACAGAGGAGTTCTCGGCGTCGATCGGGCAGATCCTCGCGATCCAAGAGTTCATCGTTGCCGCGGCGTTCGTGACAGCGCCGCCGATCGGGAGTCTCCTGTTCGAGTACGAGGGCTACGCATTGCCGTTCCTAGCGTCTGGCGTCGCACAGCTCCTCGTCGTCATGGTCGTGCCGTTCCTCTTCATTGAGTACAGTCTTCCAGACGGACTCTACGCGCGCGGTCCGCTCCACAGCGCCACGACGTTCTACTCGCCCGCGCCAGACGAGACGGTCGGCTTTCGCGACGTCCTCACGCCAACGTGCGTCGTGTGTTTGGTAGTGACAGTCTTTGCAATGGCGTCGTTCGGGTTCATTGATCCGTACTTGGGCTCGCACCTGCAGCGGGTGCTCGGCGCGCAGCACGTCGCCGTCGGTCTTGGCTTTGCGCTCAGCGCGTTCGTCTACTTCCTCGGCGGCCTCGTGTACGTCTGGCTCAGTCGCAACTGCGGCTGCAAGCAAGTGATCCTCTTTGGCATCTGCCAGCTCGCACTCGGCTTCTTCTTCCTCGGTCCGCCGCCGTTCCTCGATGCGCTTGTCCACAACTACGCGCGTCTCTGGACGCTCCAGTCGCTCGCGCTCGTGTGCATTGGCTGCGGCGCAGCGCTTGCGATCGCACCGGGACTGCCGCTCACGCTCATGAGCGTCGCGCCGTCGGGTCCGCAGGCGTTCAACCTCGTCATTGGCTTGTTCTCGGCTGCGATCTACCTCGGTCAAGCGCTCGGTCCGTTCGTCGCGCTGCTGCTGCTCGCAGTGCTGCCGCAGTCACACTCGCTCAACTGCTTTGCGAGCAAAGAGCAGGCGTTTGCGTCGTGCGACTCGGCGCTGCCGTGGGCGTTCACGACGTACGCAGCCCTTGCTGCTGTGCTCTTTGCGTTCGTCGCGTGGCAGCTCCCGACTGGCGAAGCGATCGTCGAGCTGCTGCAAGAGAGTCGCAAGCGCTTCTCGCTCGCGCGCCAGACGTCCGAGTACGGTCAGTTTGTCTTCTTTGACGAAGACGACTTTGCAGAAGACGGACCCTAAGGCGCTCGCTCGCACTCTCTCTCTCGCTCGTGCGAGCTCAGTACGGAGCGCAAGGCTGGCATCGCCACCGAGCGCTCCATGTTGTATTAGCAGTCGT
>JAASFN010000241.1:0-28370 GCA_023333795.1 Globisporangium rhizosaccharum | reverse complement strand
CTAGTGATGAGATATGGTGATGGCGAAGCACGTTCGCATCCACTCGATTCGCACAGCGAGACTGACACGCGTCAGTCGATAGAGTGATCGCGACAATCCTGAGAAGACCAACGCAGTGCGAACCAACGCAATGCAGGATCGACAGCCGAGTCGAGCGTTGCGAGCGATGTCGTCGTTGCTAACAAAGCCGAAGACAAAGGAGAAGTAGATAACGGACACGACGGAGCAAGAGCAGAAGACGGAAGAGATGGAGTATGTACCATTAGCCTATGAGTGGTTGGTTGAGCACTTTCACGGCACCAGCGACGTCGTCGCGTTTGCCATGCGAGATGACGGAGACAAGATGCGAGTCGTCTGCCGCAGTACGCGTCACGCTTCGTGTCTCCTTGATCTGTGGATGATTTTCAAAGACGTCGATCTGCAAAGACACTGGAGATGGCCATGAAACTCGGCGCAGTGCGGTGCATCCGGATGCTCTGGAGTCGGCACGTCAATGTTAGTCTCGTCCAGACTGTCCCAGAGCGCCTGCACTTGCCGACACCTGGTACTTTCACCTCCTGTTCCTCCAGCTTCGAGCGATGGAACACTGCGTACGTGTGTCCTGAGTGTGCTAGTGGTCTTATGTGTGCGCAAGAACACAATGCATGGTGGCTAAAGTGCACAGGTATGATCATAGTTACAATTCGAGACCTTCGATCGATCTCTTGGAGGCACTTCGCGCATGAGCTACATCTCTGGTGTCCAGAGCACATGCGCTTTGCGTGCTGTGCTTCGAAGGCTCGATGAGAACTCTGCGACTGGTTCGCGATCGCAGTCGCCACAGGCTGATCGTCCAAGCAAGAGTTTGAAGTCGTTAGCATCGACGAGTCTGGATCCACAAGCGCAACAGCAAGCGCACTCGACATCATGCAAACAAACGTACTCGATGAGCCGTGCGAGCGCGTGGACCGAAACGACGAGACCATTGCATCTTTCTCGAGCAACTCGCGCGCTGCGATCGTGAGAGCGCTCGTGTTGCGTGCGATCGTGACGCATAGCGCGCAGAAGCAGAGCGTCTTCTGGACGAGTCCGTCAGCTGTCGCTTCGAGCGTGAGTTTGCGACTCACTTTGCAGTTCGAGCACACGAGCTGTCGTTCACGAACATCAAGTGCAAGCAACAAGTCAGCAAGACAAGCTAACAAGCAAGCAAGTTGCAAGTTGTTGCGCAAAGCAACTGGGCTAGCAAACAAGCAAGTTACAAGTTGCAAGCGCGCAGGTCGTGTGCAAGCAATCATACCTTGCGGCAGATCATACACGTGCCGCGACTGCTGTTAAAGCTGAGGCGAGATCGACAACCGCCGCCGCACTCGCCACTTGTTGGCGCAAAGATGTCGTCGCCAAACGACTTGGAGCTGCACAGACAACCGCATGACCACATGTCCATGCGTTGCAATGAGTCTTTGGATCAACACACACCTTGTTCATGCACATGACAGGACGCACCTCTGCCGTCGGAGCCGCGCAGCATCTTGCATCATCCAGTAGAGCTTCTTCGACAGCGACGCTTCGATTGTCGCGGTCCCGGCGCGGAGCATGCCGCGCATGACCGAGTGGACAATTGCAAACTCTGGGACGTCGCCCATGGGCGTGAAGAAGCCTTTCTGGAACATCTCAACGCGCTCGTCGTCCAGTTGGCGCTTGACAAACACGAGCGAGCCGTACGCGCGCTCGATCTTGTACTGCGTCAGTGGTCTTAGCTGCGGCAAGTCGACTGAGTGCATGACTGTGTAGCCAATGCGGTCGCCTTCTCTCGACGTTGTCAAGCCCATCGCAACGAGCAAGACGTTATCGCGGCGACGCACGAGCGGTGCAAACTTCTGGCCGTAGACGTACCAGACGAGTCCGCAGAACCGGAACGGGTCTTCCAGACTCGCGCGCTCAAACGTATAGAGGATCTTGCTATCGTCCAAGCCGTCGTCCAAGTGTGCGGTGCGCAAGCGAAAGCCGTTGTCCGAGTCTGCATATGCGCCGTACATCGTGTCGTTGAGGCGACCGCGGATGTGTCCATGCACGAGTAGCGTCGGGATCGCCCACTTGGCTTCGATCGTTGCAAAGTCGCCGCCTGGACGCCGGAGCTGCTGCGTATACGTGCGGCGAGCACTGCTACTACTGCTGCTGTTGCTGCCCGTGCTGCCCGTGCTACCGGTGCTGGTATTGCTGTTGCTGCTGCAGTGGCTGCTGCCGCTGCTGCTCAGCCCCAGTTGCTCTTGCTCCTGACTCTTTCGCTTCGACTTGCGGTCTTTGTAGACTGTGAGTGCGTCTCGTCGGTGCACGGCTTTCCACTCGAGCGGATCGAGCACAGACGTGAACATGGGCACGGACGCGCGCTCGTCGAGCGGCACGGTGCGGTACTCGGCGTACTCGGCGAGCGTCTCGCGCACGAGCGTCTGCTCGAGGCGGAGGAACTGCGCACACTGCTCGGGCGTGAAGTCGAGCTCCGCGGGAAAGTAGCGCTGGCACGAGAACTTGGGCATCGTCTGTGCTGCTGCTGCGGCTGTGTATGTGTCTGCGGCTGCGACGGCTACTGCTTGTGTGCGCGCACAAGTTGGAATGAAGCGCTGATGTGTCGATACGTCGCTGCTGCTGCTTACCGCAATCGGAATGGCAGTGACGCGGGCACTTGGCGAGTGTGGTGTGCGTGAGTGCGTGAGTGGGCAGTGCCGGTGACCAGCGCGCGCGCCGGTAAGGCGGACGAGATAGGCTGGCAGGACGTGTGTGAGCCGAGGTCGTCGCTTTGCGCATGCTGCGAGCAGCGCTCTTGGGTCACCACGTGCGTGTTCAGCAGCAGCATAGTTTGCATAGAGAGAGCAGCAGGACGTTTTGACCAGCTGGTTGCGTGAACTGGTGCTTCAAGTAGTACGTTCGAGAGGTCGCTGCACTTGGAGGTTGTAAGAGTTGATCACGACTGAACGCCAAGCGATCACGCAGCAGAGGAAAAGAAGCCAGCTCTGCAAAGTGACGCTTTCGAAATTCACAGCTCGCCAACCAGCACTTCGGTCGAAGCAGCACGACGTAGCGCGAGCGAGTGTTCATGCTCGACCATCTCGAGCATCGAGCATTGTGCAAGACCGCAAGCAAGCACCTGCTGGTAGCAGCACCACATGCTAGCGGGTGTCGTCTGTGCGTGTCCATGGCGTCTATGTTTGCACTCGTAGCCGACCAGACCGATCACCTCGTACCTCGCAACCTTCCACTGCCCAACCTTTCCATCGCCACATTCTTCTTCTTTCTTCTTCGACAATGGCGACGACCTGCGCCGCTCCACTTCCAGTGTGGACTGTACAATACGCGAGCAGTGCCCGGCACAAAAGCGAGGATATATCGGACACCACATGTGGATCTTGTAGTCCAAGACGACGGACCGACGACGACTGGTCATCCGCATGCGCATCAAGCAGCGAAAGATCGCACGCTCTTGAGCTCCTAAGCACCAGTGAGCACTTGCCGATCTTCCTTTGCGCATACAAGACACACGCATGCATCGTGGACTGCTCTCACGGCTGCTATTGCTGCCGCTCGCGCTCGCGACCGCGACAGCAGCGCATAGCGCAGCAGCAGCAGTCGACTCGGCGCCGCTCTTTCGTCTCAATGGCGACGCGATCAGCGCGGACCTCGACTTTGACTTTGAGCTCGACCTCGATGCCGACACGAGCGCGAGCGCAAGCAAGCGTCGCAAGCAGCACTCCGTGCAAGTCGAGATCGACGCACTGCGGGGCGGCACTGTCGCTGTCGCTCCTCTTGTCACGCTTGACAATGTACGTCTTCACTCGTGCTCTTGCTCTCTCTATGTGCTGCGCAAACCAAACACGCTTCAGTTTGCCTAACCTTCACTTGTGTATCTATCGTCGTCGTCCCTCTGCTTGCTCCAGATCGCGCCACAGACGTTCAACTTTGGTCGTGGCGTTGGGTACGTCGCGACGCGGCATGTGCGCGCACACGACCCGCTCTTCAGTGTCCCGATGCGTCAGGTCATGAGTCTCGAGTCCGCGCAGCGCGGCCGCATCGGCATACTGCTGGACGCAAACCCGGACTTGCCGCCTGCGATTGCGCTTGCACTCCATCTGCTCGAAGAGCGCGCGCTCGGTGCGCACTCGAACTTCACAGAGCTCCTTGCGTCGCTCCCATCGCTCGAGAATGTCGCTACGATGCTCAACAGCACGATGTTCTACGCGCGCGAGGAGCTCGCGATGCTCGAGGGCTCGCAGCTCCTCCGCGTCGTCGCAGCGCGCGCGAACGCACTCGACCACTACTTCCACGCACTCCAAGCGCCAGTGACGTCGCGCGCAGTGGACCCACCGCTGTTTGCACCAGACGACTTTACGCGCGCGCTCTTTCACTGGGCGCTCGGCATCGTTTGGTCCCACGCGTTCCCACTTGGCGATGCAGAGCGCGACATTGTGCTCGCACCAGTGCTCGGGACCATCGCTCTCTGCGTCGATAGCGACGCGTGCGCACCGAGTCGCATCGAGCTCGACGCGCGGACGCAGCAGCTCATTGTGTTTGCGTCTGGAGACTACGCGCCTGGCGACGAAGTTGCGCTGTTTGTCGGTGACAAGTCGTCGACGATGCTCATGGTGAACTACGGCTTCACGCGCGCAACGCCGTCGCCAGCGCTCGACCAAGTCGACATCTCGATTGTCTTGGACGCGGACGACGCGCTCGCAGACGTCAAAGCGTTCCTCCTCGAGAAGCAGAACATGAGCATGAACGACACGTACGCGCTCAGCTATGGACAAACGCAGCTCCCCGACACTGTCGTGACGTCGCTCAAGATCAAGCTCCTGCATGGCGCCGAGGTGAGTCGCGTCGAGCACTTGTTTGGCGCAGTGCCAAACCCATCGGAAGCGTACTCGGAGCCGCGGCACATCGTAAGTCTGCGCAACGAGTTTGTCTTCACGCGCGCGCTTGTGCTCACGTGCACGAACTTGCTCGAGCAGTACGTCACGACGCGCGAGGAAGACGCTGTGCGACTCGCAGAGCTGCCGCTTGCAAGTCGCGAAGCGCAGATCCGGCGCTTGCTCTTGCTCGAGAAACAGGTCTTGCACGACACGATCGCGCTCGCGACGCAGCAGTGGACCGACCTCGTGCTTTCGGACCACCCAAACTTGCTCCGCACTAGCGACAGCACCTAAGCTCCATGTACTGCTACTGACCTTCGCCACCTCTCGCCGTCCATGGCGCGTGCTGGTGCTCTTGTGATGACCTCGACACACACACACACACACACCAATTGCATGCTCCTTATTCGTCGAAACAACCGCGACAGTCGCTGAAAATGCGTCCAGTCGTGGCTTCCACTCTCCGCCACCGCGAACTGGTCGTCTGACCGTCTTCTCGGATTTGACCTGGTCAATGCGATCGGTCGGTCGGTCGGTCGTGTCGATGCCAGCTCGGTCGATTCGCGCACTGCATGTGAAGGCGAGCAGGTCGTGATCGCCATCCGCTCGCTGTTTCGTCGATGTAATGGCGTGGTGCTCAAGCACACACACACAGAGCGCTGCGGCTTGAGCCGACCACTAGCGAGCGCAACGTGAGGAGGGAGCGCACCAACCACCACCACCTCGTGTGATTCTCATCCTCTCTCGCTCTCTCTCTCTGTTTCCCAAGTGATCTGGTCGGGTCGAGAGACGCCTTCGCCACCGAGGCTGTTCTGGCACGATCAATCGCGATCACGCAGCGAGACGAAAGCCGCCGCCGCTCGAGCATGTGCGCGCGCGTGTCTCCGCGCTCACTTGGCTACGAAAAAGGAGCGTGCCCCTCGGTGGTGCGATCGCGCCAGTCTTGAATCAGCACCCACCTTCGCACACACACTGGTCTCGCCACTCGCAGCTCGGGATGCCCCAGACGCGACCGTCGTTCCTTTCCTCGAGCTCGAGCTTGTCGCTCCCGCCCATGCTCTCGGCGCCAGCGCATGTCAACTCGACCGGCGGCGCGTCGTCCGTCTCAACGACGTTCACAGACAGCTCGTCCAGGCGCGACCGACGCACATACAACGCGTCCGAGTTCGTCTTCTCAATCGACGATGACGGCCGTGGCGCACGCATCCAGGACGACGCAGCGATCCTCGAGTACTTTAGTCAGCAGTACAGCCAGCAGATCACACCGACGATGCCGCTCGCAGCATCCGGAGGCACAAGAGGAGGCGCTGGTGCGCCGTACGGCTTCTTCCACGGCAACATCTACGGCACGCTGCGCGACAGCGGCGATGGCAGAGCGAACACGACGCTCTTGACCAAGCAGTACGCAGGCTACGTGCTCTCCGCCCTCGCATCCGGCTACGTCTACGCCTCAGTCGAGTACGTGCTCATGCGTCTCGACCCGCGCGTCCTTGGTCTACACGAGACGCACGCGCTCCAGGGTGTGCTCGATCTCCAGTGGGCCGTCGTGCTCTTCCTCGGTCTCCTCTCGGACGCATTCGCACCGTTTGGACTTCGTCGCAACGCGTACATCATCTGCGGCTGGATCTGCGCAAGTGTGCTCTGGACTGCGCTCTTTGTGCTCTTCCAGTGCTCCGAGCGCATCTTTGGCACGACCACGCCGCCGCCTGCTGTCGCAACAGTTGGCATCACTGCTGCAGTGCTCGCACTCGTTGTTGCTACGAACGCGCTCGACATTCGTGTGATCGAGCTCTCGCAGCACGAAGAGCTCCGCGTGCGCGGTCGCCTCGTTGCGACGTACCAGAGTCTGCGCATTAGCGCTCAAGTCGTGCTCCACACACTCGTGCTCGCCATCACTAGCGCAACGACAGCATCGACATCAAGTGATGCGCCTCGCTCGAGTGAGACAGACACGAGCTCGAGAGTCGCACTGACGCTGCCATTCGACGTCTCGCTCGTGCTCCTGCACCTCGCACTCGTTGCGCTCGTGCCGATTCCGTTCTTGATCCACTATGCGCGCGAAGAGCGCGTGAAGCGCGATGCCGCGGCACTGCACTTGACCGAGACGTGCAAGCAGTTCTGGCAATGCGCGCAGCAGAAAGCGATCTGGCACCTCGTCGCGTTCAACTGCGTGCTCTACTTCTTCACGCTCTTGGACTACAGCGACACAAGCCGCGCGCTTGCGATCTGGACGCACGAGTCGCCACAGACGCGTCGTGTACGGTCCGTCATTAGCGACGTTGCGTTCGTCGCGGCGCTCGTCGGCTGGAAGTACGGCGGCGTGAACGCGTGCTGGATCCGGTCGATCGCAGTCGTCATTGGCTCGTGGAGCGCAGTCTACCTCACTGCCAACACGCTCATTGCGTTTGACGTGGCGCGCGTATCGTGGGTCCCGACAGTCTTAGGCGTCCTACGTGCCGGACTGCGCGTGCTCCTGATGCTGTCTGCGTTCGTCCCGACGATCGAGGTCGCGCAGCTCGGGTCCGAAGGCACGATCTACGGACTCTTGAGCTCGTTCCAGAGCATCGCAAAGGTCCTCGGGTCCCAGCTTTCGCGTGCGATCCGAGACGCTGGCTTCTCGCAGCACCTAGCGATGCGCAACGTCGCAAGCGTCCTGCGCAGCGACCGCACTGTCGAGTGGCAGGTCTTCTACGCCATCGCGATCCTCACTGGCGCGAAGCTCTTGGCACTACTCTCGCTCGTGTTCTGTCCGCAGCAAAAGCTCGATGCGCAGCAGCTCCGGATCTACGGCGGCTACAGCAAACTCGCCCTGCTGGTGTTTGTCTCTGCTTACGCCGTGAGCTACCCTGCTGCGACGTATCTCCAGTACCGGCGCGTGATTGAGTGAGCTTATCGACCGACGTGCTTGATCGACAACGCCAGCGACGCGCAATCAGCACCTGGCAACGTCGATTGACATTGAGCCATGACCATCGAGCGCAACAAGTGATCACGTGGACGCAACCAAGACGTGGCGACCTTGACGAGACATCGCGTGTATCCAGCGCTCTTGCGTTGCGCATTCGATGCCATGCGTGACGCATACCGATGCTTGATCAAGCTAGCGAATGCACTGATGCACCTGCAAGCGCCAAGCACACGGAGTGTCGAGCACGTGAAGCTGACCAATCGGAGGATCGAGTCGACTTGATAAAGAGGTAAGACCCTGTCAAAAACAAATATAACATGTCTATTTAATAATATAGTCCAGTTTATCATATAAAACAAAAGCAATGTTGTACTTGTTTTTTGTTCAGGTCGACTGGAGCAGTAAGATAAAGAGGTCTCCTGAATGGCGCCGAGGTGAGTCGCGGCAAGCACTTGCTTGGCGCCGCGGCACATCGTGAGTCTGCGCAACGAGCAACGGCAACGAGCAACGACTACGTCAGGACACCGTTGCACAAGTGTGAACGCGCAACGCCATCAGTATGTCTCGAGTAGGACTCTACGTGTGTGCTGAGGAGAGCCAGCGAGTACTCAGAGGTCGCCTGGTGCTAGTGGTCAAAGCACTACGACGCCTTTGATTGTCATACAGTTCATCATCAACTCGCTTGCCGTCTCGCTACGACATGAGCTGAGGGCGCTCGAGTTCGTTACTGTGTGAGAAGCTCTGTGCTGTGAACAAGGAGATCGAGCGATCGAGCGGGCGCAGAGCTCGTGGATAGCTGTCAAGTGGCTGGCTAGCAGTGCTGTCTCGATGTCACGTGCCGAAACGATGCCACTTGTGCTTCCTTTCGTGTGCATACTCGAGCAGGAGCACGTACGAACCAGCTCACCACCACCACCTCGCTTCATACACATTGCTTTGGTCGCGTTGCTCCTGGCATCAGAAGCGCACTCCAGTCCGTCTCTGACGAGGAGCCACTCCTGGAGTCCGCATCGCGTGTGTGTCGAGACCTCCTCGATGGTCCTGCTCGTGCCGTTCCAGTGTGTCGTTCCAAGGCAAGATTCGCAGGCGGACAAGTGCTCATGTACTCGGCGTTTGCTGTCAGGGCCAAGTGACGCAGGCTTGCTCCAGCCATCACTCTGGTCGAGGCCACGTCATGAAGCCGCATTTGCTCTTTCACAATCGAGACGAAGCTTGAGAGTGCTCACTCGATGCAAGCCCAGTTCGAACTGGTCGCGCTCTCGATCTCGCTGGCGACGACGCCTACGATCAGCGGATCGACAACCTCGCCACGCCAGAGCCTGAGCAGCAAGGCGTCGTCTGAGATCCGAACATGGAGCGCTGAGGCATTTGCTCGTGCTCGTGCTCGTGCTGGCTCGATGCCTTGTACGATGACGCCTCTTGGACAGCCCAGGCGCCGGAGTCGCGTGTCTGATAACCGCGTTCGCCCGTCGCAAAGTGGTTGCGGTACCAGTCGTCCGCGAGCGACTTGCTTGTGTGTGGCTGGCGCGAACACAACCGAAGTGACCGCTCCGCTCTCGTCTGATTTGAACGACCATGTGGCCACGCCGTTCCATGCCCCATGGATAGCTCGCAACAAGCGCGCGTGCGTGCGTGGCAGCGGGAAGCACGAGCTGCTCATGCTGATATGCGTCCTGCGCGCGCGATGTGGCGTCGCCATCGAATGAAGTCTTCTCGAGCGCGCATCGCCACAACCATTCCGCGAGCGCTCGAGTCGCATCGACGGCGGAACCACCGAGCAGCCCATGAAGCTGTACGACGTCAATGACGGCGCCTGCAGCAGCGGCGGCACGACTGCGCGCGATAGCAGCAGCCTCGCTGCTGCATCGAGTCTTTTGCCGCCGCCACATCCACCGCCACCAGTGCGACCACTGCGCCAGACGCTGCGATCGTCGTCCGAGTTCGCACTCTCGTTCGACGACATTGCGAGCTTTGATGACTTGCATGGCCACACTCACAACAGCAACAGACAGCCACCACCGCCACTACTCGACTTTCGCTACGACCACCGCCATCACACAACAACAACAGTAGCGTATGACCAGCAGCACGTGACACAGATCACGCCGATCGCGCAGCGCTACGACGACAGCGACTACGGCGGCGGCTTCTTCCACCTCCAGACGTACGGCGCATTGCGCAAAGGCGGACCGGTCGCGCTGCTGTCGTACCAGTACTTTGGCTACGCGCTGTCGGCAGCCTGGTCGGGCTACGTCTACGTCATGATCGAGTTTGTGCTCACGCGCTTGGCGCCCGAGCGGCTTGGGATGCACAGTGAGACTGCGCGCGGGATGCGCGACTTGCTCCACTTGCAGTGGTCTGTCGTGCTCGCGCTCGGCTTGCTCTCGGACGCGTGTGCGCCATTTCGACTGCGCCGGAACGCGTATATCCTCGGCGGCTGGGTGCTCGTGAGCGTATGCTTCTGCGCGCTCTTTGTGATGCTCCAGTGCAGCGGCAATCTCGTGACAACACCGCCATCGCAAGCGCTGAACGCTGCAGCAGTCGCGAGCATCACAAGCGCGATGCTCTTCCTCGTCGTGCTCACAAACGCGACCGACATCCGCATCGTCGAGCTCGCGCAGCAAGAGGAGCTCGCGACGCGCGGTCGGCTCGTTGCAACGTACCAGATCCTCCGCATTGGCGCACAAGCGTGTGCGCACGCACTTGTGAAGCTCAGTCTTCCTGTGAATCCCTTAAGTACGAGCTCCGACGTCCAGCTCGATGTCTCGCCGCTCACAGCCAAGCTCTTGGTTCTCCATCTCGCAGTCCTCGCACTCGTTCCGATCCCGTTTGTCGTGCACCACGCGCTTGAACCGAGACGCTCGTCGTCTGCGACGACGCAGTTCCGCGAGACGTGCCGCCAGTTCCTCCGGAGCGCGCAGCAGCAAGCAATCTGGCAGCTCGTAGCGTTCAACTGCGTGCTCTACCTCTTCAGCTTCCTCGAGTACAAGGACGTCGCGAGAGCCTTGAGCGTCTGGACGGCGCAGCCACCGTCGACGCGCATGACACAGTCGCTCGTGAGTGACATTGCATTCGCGCTCACACTCGTGTGCTGGCGCTCGTGTGGTGGTGTGCGCGCGCCATGGCGCAAGCTCGCAGCAGCTGTGATCGTGGGTTGGTCGCTCGTGTACTTGACTGGCAATGCACTCATTGCATTGAACGTACTACGTCCCGCGCCGTGGCTACCTGTGCTGCTGAGCGTGCTCAAAGCGCCGTTCCGCGTCTTGCTGCTACTGTCTGCGTTCGTCCCGACGGTCGAAGTCGCGCAGCTGGGGTCCGAAGGCACGATCTACGGACTCTTGAGCTCGTTCCAGAGCGTCGTCAAAGTCCTCGGCACGCAGCTCGCAGACGCAGTTGTGAAAGAAGGCGGCGAGCGCATTGCGATCGACTCTGTTGCAGTTACCGAGCAGGCGCCAGGCTCTGGGTCCCGCGTCTTCATCTGGCTCGTCGTGCTCACGAGTCTCAAGCTCCTCGCACTGCTCGCACTGTGCTTCTGTCCGCAGCAGAAGCTCGACGCGCAGCAGCGACGGATCTACGGCGGCTACAGCAAGCTCGCACTCGGTCTCTTTGTGCTCCTCTACGCACTCAGCTACTCGTACGCGAGCTACACGCAGTACGCTGCTCTACATGTCTAGCACGTGTTCTATTTGTGTGAGTATCTATCTAAGTATCAAGTGCACTCTCTATGTGAATCTCACCTGCATCACTCTCAAAAAGACTGCGTACCTACTCGTACGCTGCGAACTCGCCGCGGACAAACTCGATCGCTGCGACTGCGAGCAGCGGCGTCCCGCGCTCGCTCTTCTTGCAAAACCCGAGCACGCAGACGTCGTCGCCAGGGTGGAGCATCTGGAGCACGTCGTAGAAACGAGTCGATGGCCACGCGAGCTCATCGAGCTGGAGAAACGCTTGGAGCGGCACATGTTTGTCACTTGGCACTGTCTCTTGGATGCTGCCACTGGAGATCGCAACTGGTCCAGTTCGCACTGGTGCAAGCGTCACGAACGCCATGCCTTTGCTGTAGCGCCTGACGTTTGTGATCTGCCCGAGCACTTGGACGTACGTCCGGTCCGCGACGACGCTCGGATCGATCTCGGCAGCTTTTGGTGCAAGTGCGAGCACGTCTTCGACTGACAAGTCAATAACGTGTGTGCCAGCCGTGGCCAAGGCCGATCGTACGGCGTGCAAGTCACACTGGAGCGTCTGTTTCATCGCGAGCACTGCGTCTTTGAGCTGCTGATGGCTTGCGAGCTCTTGTGCCGCAAACACGCGGTCTGCGTCGCCACGGTGGACTGGCTCACACACAAACGCAAACGTGAGCTCTTGGTCGCGCTGCGCTCGGTGCTCAAGCGCCCACGACACGACGCGCTGCGACTGCTTGATCACGACGCTCTGGACGTCAAACTGCAGCGATTCGTGGCTCAAGTACTCCTTCTTGCGCCAGTTCTTACGCGGCGTGACACAGACAAACGTCACTGCCTTGGTGCTGGAGTTGGTCGTAGCGGCGGCACTCGCGACGCGGTGCACAAGCGCACAGAGCTGGCGAAAGAGCGGCGCGTTGCGACTCTCGCCACGAAAGCCGTGGTAGATGAACCGGTGGTCCACGACACAGTCCATGCCACTGAACAGCGAAGACAGCGACGCACTCGCGTTGCGTTCAAACGAGACTTGAATGCTGTTTGCCAGGACTGCGTCGTCGTCATCGGTGTCGAGGTCCATTGCAGCGATCGCAGCTCGATCGATTGACAGGTGAAGCGAGCCTTGACGTGTCTCTACGACTGCGTCGCTTGCTGTGTCGTTGGCGCTAGCGAGCGTGAGCTTGAGCAGCGAGACTGTCATCGCGACAGTGTTGTTGTCGCTCGTAGCACCAGCGGCGACATTGTCGAGCGGCGCACTGAGAACGTAGATGTGCTCATAGCCTTGGTGAAGGAGACGCGCAGCGACGACGCGACTAGCAAGCGAGTCGAGGATGAGGATATGCTGCGTCTTCGGCAAACGTTGCAGCAGCTCGGCTGGGAGCTCGCGCACTGGTGACTGTGTCCCATCGGTGTCGTGACTGTGGTGTCCGTTCGTGAGCAAGTCGTTGAAAATGCCGAGGACGCGTGCGCACTTGGCGTGTGCTGCAGCGACTGGACCACTTGAGTTGTCTTCACTCGTGGCATCAGCGTCTTCGATGCCAGTCACGCTATGGTTGCTGGCAGGACTGTCTGCGCAGAAGACCTTGCGCACACAGACCTTCGCCTCTGCGTCTGGGATCACAACGGCGCTCTCTGGCGCTTGCTCGCCAGTCCAGACGCGCACTTCGCGCTTGTCCGAGAGGATGCTAAAGTCGTCGTAGACAACGTCGGGCGGTCGCGCAAAGAGCGCCTCGTGCTGACTGAACCAGTTGCAGCACGGCAGCGTAACAACTCCGACAATGTGCTCAGCGTCGACTGCACTCAGCGCTTGGTCGAGCGTCACGTGCGCGTGCACGAGCACGACGATCGCGCGGCGCAGTGTGATGCGCACGTTCTCGATCTTGTTGCGAATGACGACGAGGTTCGTGATCGTCTCCCACCCAAGCGAGCGCTGTCGTGTTGTCAGACAGAACGAGTGTGAGATAGTAGCTCTGGTGTACGTATGCACGTGTGTATGAAGACGCACCTCAGAGGATCGGAACTCCATCGCTGGGTCGACGCTAAAGCTCTTCCAGTGGCGCAAGCGATGCGCAAACATCGCGGCAGTGCGCGCTGCATAGGCGCACGTACAAGTGTGTGTGTGAGCGCGATGGTTGATAGCAATGGCTCTGTCGTTGTGCCATGCTACGTACGTGTGCTGCCGTCACCAACGACGACGATGCCGTCGGCTTTTGCGTTCGTCTCGCGAGAGCTCTCGTGTTCGTCGTCGTGCAGCACGTACTTGCGCACAGCGTTGAACACGCCCATGCTCTAGCGCAGTGCATACACAGAAAGAGCATACGCTTATGAGCCTTTGCTACGCATGTACTCACATGCAAGTGCACATAGATGTTGTCGTCCTGCACCTCGGTGATTTCTTTTGAGTCTGGATAGAGTTTGTGGTCAAGCAGCGCAGATGCGCACTGCAGCTTGCCGACAAACTCGTTCAAGTACCGCAGCGACACATCTGGTTCCGGTGCCGAGACGACTGCCCCATTGCGAGTCGCAGCAGGAGCTGGAGCATGCCAGCGCGAGAGATGGCGCTTCGGCTCCATTGCGTGTGTCGGTTTGGCAATTGGCTGGTGCGTCACTCAAGTGCACGAAACCCTTTCATTTCCGCTATCTGTCGACATCGGGTTGAAAGGGTTATATTGCAATGGACACTATATATGTTAATTTGTATAAAGTAATCGAGTGTCACTTGCTTGGCATCACTTCGAGATCACGCACATCATGGACAAGTCGCTGCTGCACGCGCTCTCGCCGCAGCTCCAGGCGCTCGTAGAGGCGTCACTGGGCGAGAAGCTCCCAGGCCGCACGTCTGCAGAGCAGAAGAAGCACCAAGCATCTTTTGCATCGGATCCTGCAGCACTTGCCACATCACTGAACCAGTCTCTAGGGCAGCAAGAGCAGCCATGCCACGAAGCAGCAGCAACAGCACCAGCAGCTTCACTTCCAACTGCTGCTGCTTCAGCGCATGCGAGCTCTGTCACTGCTACGACCACAGCTACAGTACCACGTCCAGCGACTAGTACATCAGCAGTGACACTCAACCCGTCTGAGCTCTTTGGTACGTCGCATGCACTCGTCACTGAACATACTCAAACCCAACAGTCGAGCATCTGTAGCTCATGATACGCTTGCCATGTCCAGTGCTCCAGCACCCCGAGTCGCCAGGCTTTGTCGTGAAAGAGAGCTTTCTCGGTAGTGACAGCGCAGGCGCAGTGCGCAATGCGCTCGTCGCACTTGCGCAGACTGAGACGCTCCGTGACGCGCGCGTTGGACATGGCGAGCAAGTCCGGAGCGAGCGCACTGTGCGCGGCGACCGCATCCTCTGGCTCAAGCGCCCGCGCGACCTCAGCGCCCGTGCTAGTGATCCAAACGCGCTCGACCTTGCAATCGCACACTTGCTCAAGCGCGTCGAGACGCTCGTGTTTGGCGTGAAAGCTGCGCTCGCACCAGCGCTCGACGTCCGGAACGTCACGTCGACGCAGTTGGCGATCTTCCCAGGCAACGGCAGTCGCTTTGTCCGACACGCTGACACGTACTCGAGTGCACATGCAGACGACGCATCATCATCTGCTGGAGCGAGCGACCTCGTGCGCCTCGTGACGTGCGTCTACTATTTGAATCCAAACTGGGAGCCAGCGCACGCAGGACAGCTCCGCGTGTACGTCAACGGAGAGTCGACTTCGTCATCGTCAGCGCCAAAGCACTGGGACGTTGCGCCAACTCTCGACACTCTCGTGGTGTTTCGGAGTCTTGACGTTGAGCATGAAGTGCTCCCGACGTTCCACGACCGCATGGCGCTCACGATCTGGTACTATGGACGCATCGTGCGCACTCGCGAGCCTCGAGTCCCGACGCCAGCGGCCCCAAACACGAACGCAGCTGCTGCACTCGCACTTGTGAAGAACATGCTCCAGTTCACGCCACCATCACCATCACCGTCACAGAGTACGTCAGTAGCGCCTTTGCCATTCGCTTCGACCACGTCAGACACATCACAGAGCGACACGATCTTTGTCGCGATCCCGAGCTACCGCGACCCCGAGTGTCGCCACACAGTCGACGACTTGCTCGCGAAAGCGAGCGACCCGAGTCGCATTCGCATTGGCATTTGCTTGCAGCTCGGTGACGATGACGACGATCCGCGGTCGTACTTTGCAACGACGTACGCTTCGACGCAGATCCGCATCACGTCGATCGACCACCGCGACGCTGCTGGTCCGTGCGTTGCGCGCGCAGAGGCGCAGAAGCTGTACGATGGCGAAGCGTACTACCTCCAGATTGATAGCCACATGCGCTTTCGCCAGAACTGGGACGCGTACTTGCTTCATGAGCTGCGCAAGTGTCCAAGCGCCAAGCCGATCCTCACGACGTACCCGCTTGGGTACACGCTCCCGAACAATATCTCGACAGACGTGCGACCGACGCTCCTGTGTGCTGGGACCTTTGACGACAACGGCATCTTGCGGCAAGCGAGCAAGACGCTCGCTGCGACGTCGTCGACGTACGTTCACTGGTGTGGACACATGCGCTGCGAGGCTCTGGTGATCTGACAGACAGCCACTCTATGGACTCTGTGCTTGTATGTCTGACGCGACAGGCCGATCCCATCGCGCTTCTGGGCCGCAGGCTTTGCGTTCTCGTCTGCATCTGTGGTCCAGGACGTGCCGTACGACGATACACTGCGGTTCCTCTTCTTTGGTGAAGAAGCTTCGATGAGTGCGCGGCTCTGGACAGCTGGGTACGATTTCTTTGCCCCAAGCGAGTCAGTTGTCTACCACTTGTGGACACGCGCGTACCGCCGCGTCTTTCACGAACTCGAAGACGACACGACGCGCATGTGGCGCACTGCGTCGCAGCGCTACGTCAAGACGCTGCTTGTGCCGAGTGCTACAGCAGCAGAGGCGAGTGTAGTGGACACGAGCGACTCGACCAAGTGCGTCACAGCAGGCAAGTTCGCACTCGGGACCGCGCGGAGTCTCGCAGACTACGAGACGTACATTGGCGTCGACTTTGCGGCGCAGGACGTGCAGTGGACAGCGCAGTGGGGCCACCTCGACCCAATTCGCTTTGAGCTCTCGAGCAACACAGCAGCGCACGCGCCAGCGTAGACGATGCAACGACAGCAGCAGCAAGAGGACGATGGCGACTCGAAGACGTCGTCTCAAGTACAGCTCTGCTTGCTAGAGTCCTACTACTTTGTACGGAGTCAATCGTAATGCAAGCAACACGACCAACACACGCGCGCGCTCTCTCTCTACTCATGTCGCTCTCACTAGAACTTGCGCACGCGCTCGAGGCGCTCGCGCAGCAGCTGCGTTGTCGACGACGTCGACGTGCTCATGCTGCCGACAGAGCTGCTGTGGCTGTCGCCAGTCGTGAAGCTCGCACGCACAGTCGACACGGACGCAGTGCGACTCGCTGCAAACTCGTTGAACGATGTGAAGCTCGCGCGGCCACTTGCTGCAGTCGCGGCTGCCGAATGTCCGCGAGTACGCACAAGGTCTCGCGACGACGACGCTGCTGCTGCAGTCGCACTTGGACCTGGAGCGGGCTCAAACAGCCGCCGCGTGACATTGTCGACGTCGCTTGCTGCTGCGCCAGTGCCAAAGCGCGCATTGCCGCCAACAGTCGTCATCGTCGCAGTCGGGATCGCGATGCTCGCCTCGACAGACTGCGTCGGCGAGAGGCCCATGCTACTGAGCAAGTCGCGCACAGGCGACGGCATTGGCAAGTCTGCGAGCGACGCCTCCAAGCTGCTCGGTCGCGTCTTCAAGAGACTCTCGGCGATGATCCGGAGCGCCGACTGCATGTTGTCGTTCGCGATCTGAACGGCAAAGAGATCCGTCTGCGGCAGCGTCGAGAAGAACGAGTGCATCTGCATGAGCACGCCAAAGACGTCGATGCCCTCAAACGGATTCAATGCGCGCGCTTGCGTCGTCGAGAGCTGGAGCAGCAAGCGACCGACGAGCTGGTCGAGCGAGTCGGTCTTCATCAAGTGGTTGTACGCGTCGCGGGCGTTGTACTCGCCGACGTCGTTCCGGACAATGCGCTGGAGGAGGTTGATCACGGACGGGTACACTTCGCCGGCTTTCACGTGCTCCGTCACGCCGCGCAAGGCCTTCACGAGCGCTTTGAACAACAAGAGGAACCGCTTCTTCTCGGACGGCATCGCCGCCATGTTGAGCGACGCCGTGCTCCCACGCGACGCAAACTCCTCCACGCGCGGGTCGAGCATCTTGGAACAGAGCTCGAGGATGATGCGCTCGACTGCGTAGCGCTGGATGCTCTCCGTTGCGTCGCTGCTGCTGAGCAAGAGGTTGAGAATCGGCAGGCTCAGCGACAGGACTTGGATCACGAGCGGCTGCTGCTTCGACTCGGCCGACCCAAAGCTCGCGTGGAGCAAGTCGCAGAGCTTGATGAAGATGTCGTTGACGTAGTACCGGAGGAACGCGAGCTCCGACTCGCCCGATGGCCGGTCGATGATCGCGTACAGACCCTTGAGCGCGTCGATGCCGTCCGCATAGTCTGGCGAGCGCTCGTCGACGATCTCTTTCGTCTCCGTGAGCAACCGGTCGATCGGACGGAGCAAGAGCGCTTCGATCGTACTCTCGGACGCATCATCATCATCGTCGTCGTCGTCGTGAGCGTGTGCGTACGGCTGCTCGTTGTCGTTCTCGTCATGGATGCTCAGCGCCATCATGTCCGCGTCGTCGTCGTCCTGTGGCATCCGCGGCATGTACGATGATGACACTGGCGCTGGCGCTGGTGGCATCACTGGCGCACTCAAGCCATTGCTAAACGACTTGACACCCGGCGACGGCACGTGGCTCGGCGGCATCACGGGCATGCGCGGCGGTGTCAATGCAGTCCGCGTTGGCGCTTGACGCACGGCAGGCGACTGCGGCGCAGGAGCACTTGCACTCTCGTGTATGCTCCCAGGCGGCAAGTGCTTGATGCGCGCGTTGAGCAAGTCGATGCCTTGCTGCGACGTCACGCCCGTGAACCGAAAGAACTTGTCCAAGTTGCCGTCCGTGCGCGTGTAGACGGCCACGAGCGCGTTGATCGCACTCTCGCGCAGCTCCTTCTCGTGCGCCGTGACGTACTTGCCCATTTCCTTGATGCACTTCTTCCCCACGACGTGGAAGCCATGCGTCGCAACGATGTACTCGACCACGTCGATGCACTCGCAGCGACTCCGCATGTTCTTGCACGCAGTGAAGCACTCCATCAAGTACACGACGTACTTCTCGCGACTGTACACGTCGGTCACGAGCTTCATGATGTCGCGAAAGCGCACGCGGAAGCGCGGCTTCGACTGCCCGCTCTCTTGGAGCAAGTACGGCAAGAAGATCGCGGCTTCGACGTCGTCGAGCTGGTACGCGAGGCTCTTGAGCACTTCAAAGAGCTTCACGAGAAAGTCGAGGAGCTTCGCAAGCGCTTGGACGTTGTTGTCGACGATCCGGAGCGAGCACCACTTGAGGATCCAGTCGAGTGCTGCGACGACTTCCGTCGGTTGGCTCGACGCACATGTCATCAAGTCGGTCACTGCCGCCATCATGCCTTTCTCGAGCGTTGGGGCAAAGAGCTTCGCGTGGAGCTCTGGTGCGAGGTATGGTCTCCACTCGGCTTCGATCTCCGACTTGCGCGTCGCCATCTCGCTCGCAGACGTCGACTCAAAGACCCACTTGTTGTGTTGTCCCTTGGCAAGCCGTGCGTTCTTCGTCCCGTTCATCTTGAGCAGGAGCGTCGTTGACTGCGACGACAGCGACGACGTCTCACTGTCTTCCGAGCACTCGGACATTGCGACGTCTGCTGACGACGTTGTTGACGGAGCGCGGTATGAGCCAGGACGCAGGAGCTGCGAGCGTGCAGCTGCACCAGGCTTCGATGGCATCGATCCTGTGCGTGCGAGACGCGAAGCGCCGAGTCCAGTGCGCGTCGGTGTGTCGGGCACAGCTGGCGCTGCTACTTGCGCTACTGGGGCTGCTGGCACCGGCGCAGACGCACCAGCACTCTCTTGCACCGAGTCGCAGACCTTTTGAATGAGCGGTCGAAGCGTCCGCATCTGCGCAGGCTTGATGTCGCGGCAGCCGGCAGTCAAGACGGTGTCCTGCCCAACCGACCGGATCACCTCTGCGAGCACAGCTTGTGCGCGCTCACGCGCTTCCGACGACTTGTCCATCAAACACTGCACCGTTGGGACGACGAGGCAGTTCAGATCGACCTTTGTGCTGCAGTGCTTCAAGTGCTCGGCAGCCCAGCCGAGGAGCTCGGCGCGCCCGACAGGGTTGAGCAAGCCCTCGCTCACGGCCGAGAGGAGACTCTCGAGACACGCCTGTGACGTCTCGTTGTTGTGGCGCACCCACTTGTGCAGCGCTTCGACGGCCGCTGTCTGCATCGTCTTCTTGTTGTCCGCGACGCCGCTCACAAGACTTGGACCGAGGAACTTGGACATCTTCGCAATGTCCGGACCAATGCACGACGCCACCGTGCCGATCACTTGCGCGGCTTTGACTTTCAAGTTTGCATTCGAGTCGCTCAAGCGCGCTTTCAGCGCTTTCAGGACCTCTTGCACCGCTTTCGTGAACTCGATCGCACCGCCCGAGCCGTCGCAGATGCTCTGGACAGTGTCCATCGCTGCTGCGCGCTTCTTCCACGCTGCCATGTCCTCTTCGCATTTCATGTCGGCAAAGAGCTCCTTCGTGAGCTGACTGCTGATGTCCATGCGGCCAAAGAGCGCCCCGGGGTCAATAGCTTTCTTGCCGCCACCGCCGCTGCTGCTGTCGCCATCGTCTTTGACTTGGCGCTTCACGGACGCCATCGCACTCGACGGATCAAAGCCTGTCTTCTTGAACTCGGCTTCGACGAGCGACGCGAGCGCAGGCTTCCAGCTCTCGAGGTTCAGGATTGGCAAGAGCGCTGGACCGAGCTGCGAGTACATGACTGCGAGCACTGCGATCGCACTCGTGCGGACTTTCGGGTTCGACGACTCCAAGCCCTGCGGTCCTTTCACAAAGTCGATCAAGAGCCGCGGATTGCAGACTGCGATGCCGAAGTCCTTGACGCAGTCTGCGAGCACTACGAGCGCTTCACAGTGCGCTAGTGGCGTCTTGACGTTCGGCATGTGGTTCAAGAGACACCCGAGGACGTACGACGGACCTACGGCTTCGCAGAACTGGAGCACCATTGTACGGATCGTCTCGGCAGCTTTGCGGTCGCTGATCTTGTCGGCGGCGCTTGGGACAACGAGGCACACGACGCCGCGTGGGAACTTGCTCACTGCCGTCTCGGCAAACGTCCCAACGGCTTGGAATGCGCTCTTGACGACGTTGATGTTGCTGTCTTTGAAGTCTTTCACTTGCTTCGACACGTACACCGTCAAGGCTTCGATCACACGCATGGTCATCGCACTGTTGTTCTCGCGCGCAAACGTCTCTAGCTGCTCGATCGCAGTCTTGCGCTCCATCCACTTTGTACTCGCAAAGCCGTCCTGGATGTCGCGCCAGTTGTCGATCGACAGGTCGCTGAGGATCTCTTCCGCTTCTTCGGGTGCGACGGAGATCGCCATCGGCGTGAAATCACCTCCAGCAGACAAACCGCCACCGCCAGTACCAGTACTAGCGCCGCCAGGTCGCCGTGTCGCTGCTGTAGCACCAGCAGGTTTGCTCGACGCATCGCCAGTCGTCTTTGCAACTGCAAATCGCGACGGCGGACCCTTTGCTGGCGCTTTCTTCAGTCCAGGACGCGCTGCTGCTGCTACTGGTGCCGCTGGTGCGTCGCTCTCGATCACTTCAACCGGCTTCTTCACAGCAGCTGCAGAAGCTGGAGCCGCCGTCTTGGCAGCTGCAGCAGCGCCACCAGAGCGAGTCGTCGTGCCGATGCTCTGCTGAATCGTCTTGAACGACCGCGGGTTCTTGCGTGCGACATCGTCGACCATGCTCTGGAGCCACTCGGCGATCTGCGCACTCGCCTTGAGCAAGCCAATGAACGCGTCCAAGCCGGCTTTCCGGACCGTCGGGTCCGTATCGTCCATCGCAGCGGTGAAGAAGCCGCCGAGCTCGAGCATGAGGCTCTTGTCGCTCAAGCTCACCATCGGTTTCTCGATGCAGCGCGAGAGGAACGCAATCGTCTGGACACGCGCTTGCGGCGCTTTGTTCTTCGACGCGTCGAGCGCGAGCTTGAGCTCGTCCATCATCATGTCGATCGTCATCGCGTGCTGCAAGAACAGATCGAGCGTGTTATTCGTCGCCGTGAGCACGACAGTCTTCTTGTCCGAGAGCTTGCGCAGAATGTCGGGGAAGAGCATGCGCGCGTACTGCGTAAACTGCTTGCGCAAGCCGTCGGCGAGCGCACCAAAGACTTCGACAGACTTGGCGACAATGTTCACGTTCGCGTCGTTCGATAGGATCTTGAGCGTGTTCACGAGCTCGTAGTACTCGCCATTTGCGAGCTTTGGCACTGGACCAATGGTGTCCAAGACGATCTTGAGCGCTTCGACCTTCTCGCTCCACTTGGGCAGTGCGAGCTTCGCTTTGAACTCCGTGCGTGGGAGCTTTGCGAGCAAGTCGACGGTCTCAGCAAACTCGCGCGGGTCAAATGCACTACCGCCTGCTGCTGCTGCACCAGCAGCGCCGCCAGCACCTGCAGCACCACCGGCACGCTGACCTGGCGCAGCAGGACGCTTCGCACCACGCACAAACTTTGTCGGCGCTGCTTGACCGAGCGCCATGTCTTTCGTAAGCGTCTCGTACTCAGTCTGCTGCGCTTGACGCAAGTTCGCGACAATGTCCTGGACGAGCGCAGGGCCAGCCCAGCGATGGATCTCGACGACAATGTTGAGTGCAATCGGCCGCACGCCGTTTACAGTTGACTCGCAGAGCGTCGGGAGCGCTGCTTTCAGTGCTGGGAGTGGCACGACGCGCGGTCCAAACGCTTTGAGCGCATCGAGCAAGTTCGCACAGCACGCCGGTGGGACTTTGGGCTTCTTGTTCTTTGTGCCTTCGATCAGCGCTGCGACCGTGTCTTCAACAGCGCCGGCTTCAATGAACGCAGTGACGATGTCTTCGCAGATCTTCACAACGCCTGGGCGACTCGAGAAGCCTTTGTCGGTGAGCTTCTTCATCACGCTCGGGACGATCGCTTTCTGGAACGGCTCGACGTGCTGTGCGTACGCGAGCACTGCTTGGACGCCAGCTTCCAGCGTACTTGCGTTTGCATCGTCGCACATTTTGCTAAAGAACTCGACAAACGGCTCGACGTCGTCATGGCGCACACCAGGACGCTCACAGTGCGCTCTCACGCCCTCGAATGCGTCTTTCCGGAGCTTCCAGTTCTTGTCTGCGAGCTTCGAGACGATCTCATCGACCGACATGTCGGCTCCTGCGCTACTGTCGCTTGACGCAGCCACAGCTGCAGCAGGCGCGGCGGCTGGCGGAGCGACTGCAGCCACAGGAGCAGGCGGCGGTGGTGCAACTGCAGGAGGTGGACGAGCGGGTGCGACAGTCTTGCGCACAGACGGCACTGGCGGCGAATTGGTCATGCGTCCAAGTGTCGGTGGCGGCGGCATTGGCGCACTGTCGCCATCTGCAGCGTCGTCGTCGTCGTCGTACGTGATGTTTGAGGAGATGGACTTGGAGATGCTCACGAGCATCGCTGTGTCTTCACCAGCGCACAAGCTGCAGCGGCAGCTCATGTTGCGCGTGCACACGTCTGAGCCGCTTGGTGGCGGCGGCGGTTTGCTCACCGCAGCAGGTCGTACGACAGGCGGTGCAACAGCAGCTGGCGGATCCGGTACAACACTGTCAACGACCATGGCGACTGGAGGTTCAACGCGCACGGGCGCACGCGGAGGCGGTGGCGCAACGACGACAAAGTCGTCTGCTGGTGCTACTGATGCACTGTCTTGCATGACGACGTCGCCGTCGTCGATTGCGGGCGACGCGACAGGTGCGCGCTTCGCCAGAAGCGGTCGGCGCGCTGGGAGTCCTGACTTGCGCTGCGTTGGAAGCGCCGACTTGCGCTGTGGCGGGAGCGCGGATTTTTGCTCAGGTGCATCAGCTGCTGGTGGTGGTGGTGGGTTGCGTGCTGGTAGTGCAGACTTGCGTGCAGCAGGGATCGGCGGCGAGTTGGTCATGCGGCCAATGGTCGAGGGCGGTGGCATTGGCGCGTCAGTGTCGCCCGTCTCGTCGTCTCCATCGTCGTACGTGATGTTGGACGAAATGGATTTGGAGATGCTCATGAGCGTTGCAATGTCTTCGCCTGCGCACAGGCGGCACGTGCAGCTCATGTTGCGGAGACACACGTCGGCCATGGTGGTGGTGGTGGGTGCGTTGCTGCTGCGTTTGTGTGGTAGAAGAGGTCACGTGCTCAGTCGCTGCTGCTCACAACGAGAGAGCGCGAGGGCGTGAGGGGCTGTGTTCGGTAGATAAAAGTCGGTGGTGCTCGATGCACTCACACGTGTGCTTGCGAGTGACGGAGCTAGCGCGCGTGGTCACACAGACGACAGCGAGGACAGCGACGACGTTCGCGCTTCTTCTCTCGCTCGTTGTTCGTTGTTTGAGACTATCGCGACCAAGTTGTTTGATTCGTACTTGATCGAATGTGTACAGTCGCACAATCACATACATTCATCCAGTCAAATAGAAATCGTACTTGATCGAATAGATGCAGTTCGATCCGCTTTTTTACACATTCAAAACACGCGACGCGCGAAAATGCAGCACGACACACACTCCAGACGTAGCGTCCATCATGGCAGCGCACGCTGCAGCGAGTCTGCTCGAATGGCTCGCGCTCTACGAGCAGCAGCACTCGTTATCACTGCTCCATGATGCGCAGTCCTGCGCAGATACTCTCGAGACGCTCTTGCAGCGCGCGTACGTGCAGCTCTCTCATTGCATCGATCGATCTCTCTACGATGGCGTCGCTCGTCCTGCACTGCTTGTCTGAAGCAAGCACGTGACTGAGTGCAAGTGTTGCACTTGTGCGTGTATGCGATCGATAGGTTTCCACAACTCTACACTGATGTTCGTGCAGCGCAGTCGTGTAGCAGTGTATGGGAACGCGTTGTGCGCGTCCTCGAGCAGTTCTACGAGGTACGAAAGCCATTGCGCTCCTCACTCACATTTCCCCAGTGTCTCGAGCTCAATGGCGCTGTCGAATGCTACGCTGTCTGTGGGCAGTCACCGCTTGGGATCGACGCTGCACGCATCGAGCGTAACGCAATCGACAACAGCAGCAGCGACGCCAGTGCGAACGAGACGCTCATCCAAGTCCTCGAGTTCGCACTCGGTGCAGTCGTCCAGTGCGACGATAAAGCGACGTTTGTGCGCGACATCCTGACCATGCGCGACGCAGCGCAAGTGGATCTCATGGCTGTGATTGAGAAAGTCATGGCGCAGCAGAGCAGCAGCGCAGGCGAAACCGAAGGTGCTGATGCAGCATCTGCCAGCGATACGACCGATACGACTGCTGCTGCACCAGCAACTCTGTCGTCTCGGTCAGAGCGACCCAGCACAACAGTGACAGCCCCATCTCCAACGCCAGCGTCGCCTTCATCGCCACCCTTGCACCTTGCCAGGAACGCAGAGCTCGAGCGAACAAAGCGCGAGAACGCATTCCTTCACGACGAGAACGTACGCACGTCCTATCGCGCTCTCTCCTGTCCTATCGTCTTGCTGCACACTAACGCTAGTGTGCATCTACTCAGAGCCGCATCCGCCAAGAGCTCCAGGACGCAAGTGCAAAGCTCCAGCAACGCGACGCCGACAACCACGCGCTCCACGCTACGATCGAGCAGCTCGAGCTCCAGCGCGAAGTCGATCTCCTTCGAAAAGAGCGATCCGTGCGTGCGATGTACGACGATCGGCTCCATGCGCTTGAGCGCGACCTCGAAGCTGCGAACGCAACGCTCCACACACACGCAAGTGTTGCGACAGAGGCAAACGAGCTGCGCGACGAAGTCGATCTGCTTCGACCAGTCGCAGAGCGTGCTACGAAAGCCGAAGCGACTGCTGCAAAGTACAAGCGCAAGATCGAAGAGCTCACGGGCGTACGCGAGGCACTGCGGGTACGCACTGGCGGTTGCTACTACCTGCCTTTTTGCCTGACGGAGGGTTCTTGCTTGGGAGGATCCGACTGACGCTGTGCGTGTGTGTGGGATAGCGCACAGAAGCAGCGAATGCCGAGCTCATGAAGACGAACTTGTCGCTCGAGGCGCAAGTTTCAAAGACCACAGCGCTCCAGCGCAAGCTGAGAGAAGCAAAAGAGACGAACACTGCCGTCGTACGTCCATGTGTGCGTGTTGCTCAAGCGTATCGCTTGTACCTTGCTAACGCCTGTCGCTTGTTGTGACGACACTAGGAGTTTCGCGTCTCGGAGCTCGATGCGTTGCTTGCGCGGCACGAGAGTGAGCTTGAGCGACTGCGCACGGACGTTGCGACGTCTGAGCGCGCGCTCGCAGAAGCAAATGCGCTGAACGCGCAGCTCCAGCAGACGATCGACGCGCAAGTAGAGCCAAGTGGAGCTACAGTACCCGAGGCAGACGCACTTGGAGACGGCATCAGCGAACTCAATCCCGAGCTCATGCAGACGCTCGCGCGCCTCGAGCATGAGAACAACGCGTTGCGAGCGCAAGTGAGCGGCGAGACGTCCGAGCGCATCGACGAGCTTGTGGACAAGTTAGACGACGTCACGCGCCTCAAGTCATCGTTCGAGACGCGGTACTTTGCGACCGAGCAGCAGCTGCAAGCGCGCAAGGACGAGCTTGCAGCATCACAAGTTGCCGTTCAGACACTAGAGCGCGAGGTAGGAGCTGGCAATGCACGACAAGCAGCACTGGCAGCGCAGCTCACAAGCCTCGAGACTGTCGTAAGCGATCAGAACGAGACGATCGCAGCGCTTCGTCAAGAGATGAGTTTGCTGCGGGAGCACAACGCTGCGCTCGAGGCCGACGTCCAGTCGCACGACACCGAGCGACGTTCGACGTACAAAGCGCTCCATCACCTCGAAAGTGTCGTCCAGCAGCTCGAGCAACGCTGTGCAGCCCAAGCGCGGTCACTCAGCGACGCAGCAGCTCGACATGAGGAGCTCTGTCAGACACTCGCCGCCAGCCATAAGCACATCCAAGAGCGCGAGAGGACGATCGTCGACTTGGAGACGCAGATAGCGGCGCTGCAACGCACGCGAGATGACCTCGAGACTGAGACCCAGACGCTCACCAGCCGCGTGAGCGAGCTGAACGAGGCACTCGCAGTCGCGGACGATGCGCTTGCAAGTCGCACCCTGGAGCTCACAGCGCTGTCTGCGCTCTTTGGCGCGACGTTTGAAGCGAAAGACGCGCTCGAGACTGCTCTCGCGCAGAGTCTCAACGAGAAGCGCACGCTCAAAGACGCCTACGAAGCGCGCTTGAGCGATGTGCAGCAGGCGCAGACGCGTCTTGTGGAAGCGCATCGTGAGCACGTTGCGACTTTAGAAGCCGCGCACAGTGCGTCATTAGCGCGCATGACCGACGCCATGAGCGCCAAGTCGATGCAGATCGAGACGCTCGGCGCGCGTCTCGAGCGACTCAAGCACGAGCATGCGGTGGCAATCGATGAGCTGACTGCGCAACACGGTCAAGCGCAGAGCGAGCTGCAATACGAGATGGAGCAGTACAAAGCGCAGCACAGTGTCTCGAACGCCGAGCGCGATGCAAAGGAGCGCGAGCTCACACAGCAGCTCGAAGCGCTTGAGACGACTCACCACGACGAGCGCAATGCAATGATCGAGCACGCGCAGCGTCTCGTGCTTGAGATCGAGCGTCTGAACGACACTGTGAGTGGTCTCCACGACCACGAAGCGAAGCTTCGCGCGACGATCCAGCAGCAGCTCGAGTCGAATCAGCACTTGATCGCGACGAACCAGAGCTTCAAGACCGAGCTCAAGCGACGCGCCGCGACGATCGCAACGCTCGAGCACGCGACGACGCGTCTGGAATCGAAAGTCCACTTGCTTGAGAAAGAGCGCGCTCACCTGTCGAGTCAAGACGAGCGCAAGCGCGAAGTCGCGCAGGACGAAGCGTCAGTGGCGTCGCAGTTGAGTACGCACGTCAGTCTCGTGGTCGCAGAGCTTGAGCAGCTCCAGCGCGCGCACACAGAGCTCCAGACACGAACGCAAGCGTGTCAGTGCGCCAGCAGTAGTAGCAGCAGAGTGGACATCAACACGGTCGACAGCTCCAAGACGTCGTCGTACCTGGACCGCATTCGCCACCTTGAGCAGCTCAAGCAGCGCGAAGAGACGAAGCGGCGTGAGCTCCTACTTGTGAACGCGAAGCTCGTGCAAGCGCAGCGGCAGCTCCAGACGAAGAACGCGACGCTTGAGCGCGAGATGCAGGATGTGCGCGAGAAGATGAACAGCTGGCTCTTGCGCGACGAGCGGCGGCGGAGTGAGGCTGACGCGATGCGGCGCAAGCTCGCCGTCTTGACAGCGAAGACAGCGGACGCGCAAGTAGCTGACGTGAGGTCGGCAGAACAAGGCGTCAACGCAGTGGCTACGGACGTAAAGGAGTCCAGCAGCAGTCTCGAGACAGCTCCATCTGGCCCAACGCCAAGCGCTCTTGTGGATACGACCAACGCCAAGACACTGCCAGGAAGACGCAGTGTAGAAACCGAGGACGACGTTGTCAATGAGAACCGATCACCGAACATCACCGTCAGCAGGAAGCGCCGATTGGATAGTGAAGATGACGCAGCGAAGCATGGAGCCCAAGACAAGAAGAGCTCCGAGCCAGACGCGACGCAGACGACCAGCAAGGAAGTCGTGAAAGACGCTATGGACGTCGCTTCTGGTGGTGACGCTGGTCGTCGCAGCGCGAAGCGCCGGATGTCGCTGTTCGTGTCG